>NW_006494789.1:6131544-6145569 GCF_000471905.2 Amborella trichopoda
GGGGTGTGACAAGTATGGTATCAGAGCAATAGGTTTAAGATTCTTAGGAATGGAAATTTAAAAAGACTGTACTTAAAATCACATTTATTGTGTGTACAGACTGGGATAAAGTCATGATTCAGAATAGCTGAGGCCAATATGGAAGGAATTCACAAAGCCTTGGAAAATATGGTTGCTCTAATGCAACATCAGATGGAAAACAATAATCCACCCAGGCAGTCAGTTACAGGAAATGGTGGGAGTAATATCGAACAATTTAAGAAATTAAACCCACCTTCTTTTAAGGGTGTTGTAAACCCACTGCAAGCCGAGGGATGGATTATGCAATTGGAGAAAATATTCGAGGTAATGGAATGTCCTGATGACAGGAAAGTGGCCCTGACAGCCTTTATGTTAGAAGGTGAAGCACAACACTGGTGGCGAATGGCAAAAGGAGTATTGGTCAAAGAAAATAAACCCTTGACCTGGGAAGTATTTCTAGAGGCATTTAATGAAAAATATTTTCCAGATTTTATTCGAGACCAAAAAGAAATGGAATTTTTGGAATTAATTCAAGGAAATCGGGCAGTAGCATAGTACGAGGCCAAGTTTACTGAATTGGCCAGGTTTGCACCACATATGATTAACAATGAGGCAAGAAAGGTCAAGAAATTTGAAAGGGGTCTTAGGCCAGCTATTAGAAGCAGAATATCAGTCTTGAAATTAAGAACTTATGCTGAAATAGTGGATCGAGCCCAAATTGTCGAAAAAGATTTTGAAGATTACCAAAAGACGAAAAATCTGAAAAGTCATGTTAGACCTACATCATCTAATCGACAACAGTTTGAAAGGCCAAACAAGAAGCCAAGGCCCTCGCCAAACAAGAAGCCAAGGCCCTCGCCATTTCAAAGCCCAATAGAACTATGTAGAAAATGTAAGAAAAACCATGGATCAAGCCCTTGTTATTATAATACCGGAGCCTGTTTTAAATGTGGAAAATTGGGACACCAAATTAGACAACGTCCTAGCTTACAGACACAACAACTTCCAAAGCAGGGAGAGATATCTCCACAGCCTCTGATGAAGAGAAGAGTATCTGTGATTACCGAGCAAGACGCTCAGGCCTCAAAATCAGTGATCCAAGGTACTCTTACTATCTTCCAAAAAGTAGCTCATGTTTTGATTGATCCTGGATCTACTCATTCATTTGTGTCACAACACTTTACATGCCACTTAACGGTAGAACCAAAACAATTAGAATACATTATAGAGGTAGCCACACAGATGGGAAATTCAATTAATACCAATATAGTGTACAAATCATGTATAATAAAGATAGAAGAAAAGGAACTGTTGGTTGATTTAATACTCCTGGAAATTCAAGATTTTGACGTAATCTTAGGCATGGATTAGCTTTTTTCATACCATGCAAGTATTGATTGTTATAAGAAAATTGTTACCTTTAGTATTCCGAATCAACCAGTATTTTACTTCAATGGTGTCAGAGAAGACTCCCATCATATTTAATCTCTTGTATTCAAGCTAATCGCCTCCTTCGAAAAGGGTGTCAAGGCTTTCTTGCCTATATCAAAGAAGATAGGAAGGAAGAAATAAATTTGGATACCACTCCGGTTATCCGAGAATTTCCCGACGTTTTTTCAGAAGAATTGCTAGGATTACCGCTTGATAGGGAAATTGAATTCTCCATTGAATTATTGCCAGGGGTAGCTCCAATTTCTAAGGCACCTTACAGAATGACTCCTGCAGAACTTAAGGAACTGAAACAACAATTGGAAGAATTATTAGATAAAGGTTTTATCAAGCCCAGTGTGTCACCTTGGGGTGCTTCAGTACTGTTTGTCAAAAAGAAAGATGGGACTATGAGATTGTGTATTGATTATAGACAGTTGAACCAAGTGACAGTGAAAAATAAGTATCCATTACTTAGAATTGATGATTTATTTGATCAGTTACAAGGATCACAAGTGTTTTCAAAAATTGATCTTAGATCTGGATACCATCTGCTTAAGATTAAAAGTGAAGATGTACTCAAGACAGCTTTCAGAACAAGGTATGGCCATGATGAATTTTTAGTCATGCCTTTTGGAGTAATCAATGCACCGGCTGCATTTATGGATTTGATGAAGCCCTTTTTGGATAAATTTATTGCGGTATTCATCGATGATATTTTAATTTATTCCAAGAATCAGAAGGAACATGAGCAGCATGTAATCTCGCTAGGGTGTGACAAGCTTATATCTCGCTGATCATAATAGAAAATGAACATAGGGAAAAAGACCCTGCTGAATTAGCCGCCTTATATCTGTGACATCATCTACCTTTTAATATGGGAGAAATATGTAGAGAATGGTATGAAGCTATTTTAATGGAAACCAAGTCGGTGTCGATAATACATCACTATAGAAACAATGACTCGAAAATAGCATATTCAAAATTTCAAATACATAAAATTATCTCTTAGAATGACAAGGGCATGAATCCCTTAAAACCAAGGGCATTAATTACCAAAGGATTTAAAATCAAATCCTATAATTATTTTGAATATATTAAGGCATGGGACGAAGGCTTTGCCTACCAGAATACAAAAAATACACACAGCTCGTATGTGCAGTTTAAAGGAACTAAGCCAACAAAATTTTCAAACTGGTTTTAAAGTTGGTTCCTGTTATGGGGATCATTAAGCCATATACTTCTAGAAAAATTTTAAATATCACAAAGAAAATTATCTGAATATAATAAAGCTAGTCTAAAACGAGACTATCACATATATTTCATGGCTTTATATCAGATTCCCTGGATTTTAAAATGATCCTACCAAATTTCTGAAGATGATTTAGACCAATGGGATTATATTCCAAAACTACAAAGACAAATTTCAACTAAATAGCGGGACAATTATAAGAATGATTCTCTAGATTCCGATATAATCTATATGAAGGCAATTCTGTATTCCTCACCAAAATCAGATATGGGATTTTTCGATCACATTGCTCTGATGCAACAGAAAAACCCCGCTCTATCAAAAGCTGAGCTCAGGAAAAAATTACTCTTTTCTCTAGAAGAAGAAGTAGAAGTTAAAATAACAACTTCCTTAAATAATGCAGAAACCGAAGATTTAGATCCTCCAAATGAAGATGATTATATGGGAATATTTTCCCAAATAAATTAGACAAAATATCAGGGACGGTATGACTCCATCACCATTCAGGACACGTGTCCCAAAGATGACAGTAGAAGAAGACTGTCAACACACCAATCACAATTGCTACAGTAAAAGAAGCACTATTGTCGACAAAAACATTGTTTCTATTATAAAAAACAGACAAGAATCTTCTCTTTACCATTGCTTTTACCCTACCTTTTACTTTAACGTGAAAGAAAATGCATCTTACCTTGTCGGTGCGGACTTAAGAACGTTTGGAGTCCCCCCTCCCCTCTTCTATAAAAGGAGGACCAGGCCTCAGAAGTAAGAACTTGGGAATTTCCTTCTGAATATCATAGCTAGGGTTTTAATACTTTGTAAGTAAGTTCTTTTTGAGTTATTGTTGTAAGTTTGAGTGATTACTGTAAGTACTTCAAGTCTGTTTTCTGCCTCTCACCTCTGCTTCGAGTTTCATGTAAGTGCCTATCTTTCAGGATAATGTATAAAATTTTTATGTAAGTGCCTATCTTACAAATAATGCTTAAGTTAAATTTTCCTAAGCTTTCATGTAAGTGCCTATCTTTTTCCCTGTGTTCATTTTCTATTATGATCAGCGGGATATAAGTTGTATCAAGAAATGGAGTTCTATCAGGGTTTGGACTATTAAAGCATCAACGAATAATGCTTAGGTTAAATTAAAAAGATAGGCTTACATGAAAATTATTATGAACACAGGGAAACAAATATAAATTTTTTCAAATGGCTTAGGTATATCCTTAAAAAGAAATGAATAAAATACCCAAAATTTCAGGATAATACTATCTCGAATATTAATATTGTCCAATACACATTTCAAACCTTTCATACAGTAAAAGGAGAAAGCATTGAAGCTATCCATCCTCCTGAAACTAGTCTAAACCTAAAAGGAGAAAAACAAGACATAAAAGCTTCACCTTTCAAATTTGGTCCAAAAGATTTTGATAATCAAATGGCTAAAATTGAAGCCATATCCCATATAATAGAATTATACAAATTTATTCCTACAGACTATAGGGAAACAGATAAATAGAATAGAAAACGTCTTAAATAAAATAAAACCTCAAGAGAAGAAAGATGATAAGAAAAAAGAGGGCAATTTTATTCAAACCACCTCCAAGTATTGCCGCAGAAAAATTAAAAAGAAAGAAGACAATAAAGAATTGATAGATAAATTGATGAAAAGATTTGAAAAATTAGATATTAAAGGAAAATCAGGTAATGTCCAAGTACAAAGTTTTTCTGATATTGAAATATCTAAAACAGAAGAAGCTTTTAAACAAGAAAGCTTAGAGCTTAATAGGATTGACTATAGGAGAAAAACTAGGCCTGTAGCCCCAACAAGAATGTATTATTCGAAGCCCATTCCTATAGATCTACAAATAGAAGATGACCTCATTACTACTTCAGTCTTCTATTCAAGATGATCTTTAGTAAATTGGAATATAGATGGGATGTCAGGGAATCAAATTCTCGACCTCATGAAACATATGACTATGTATGCCACCGCATGTAAAGCAAGTGGAAACCAAGACCACGAAATTGCTAAAGCCATTATATGTGGTTTTACTGAATGACTTAGCGGATGGTGGGATTTTCAAATGAACGAAGAAGCAAAAAATCAAATCTTAAATGTTACTAAACAATGGGCTGTTAAAAGTGAGGTAGGACCTAGACAGGTCCTTGATAATATAGTCACTGATGGAGATGCAGTAAATACTCTAATATATACCATTACACTTCACTTTGTGGGGAGAACAACCCTTTTATTAGCTAGATCTGAGGATCTACTTTCAAATTTCCATTGTCCAACTCTTTCACATTTCAAATGGTATAAAGATGTATTTTATTCCAGACTGCTATCTAGAGAAGATAGTAAAGCTGACCATTGAAAAGAAAAATTCATTGCTGGACTTTCTCATTTATTTGAGGAAAAAGTTAAGATAAGATTGAAAAATAAGCATGGAAGAATTATTCCTTATTCTTTGTATACTCTTGGAGAATTATCAGCAGAAATTTGTGCTGAAGGTTTTGCTTTATGCACAGACTTAAAATTGAAAAAACAATTGGAGAAACAAAGAATAACGGGAAAAAAGGAATTGAGACATTTTTGGGAGCAATTCGGCTTTAACACAATACCTACTTCCAAGCCCTCTCACAAACAGAAATTTAAGACTCTAGAGATTCTAGAAAGACAAAGTCTAGATATTCAAAAGGAAAGAAAAATACTTTTCCTAAAAAATTTTACAAGATCACTCCTTTAAACAAAAGGGAAAAAGGAAAATACCAGTTTGTTATAACTGTGGGAAAGTATGACACTATAAAAATAAATGTGGTATGAAAAAGAAAATAAATTATTTAGAAATAGACCTTGAAATAAAAAAGCAATTATTTGATATCCTCTTAATTAAAAGAGATGATTCTGAAGAATCTTCTAACTCTGATGAAGAAATGCTCATCAGAGAGATAAATGATGAAGAATTGATTTTCTCCAATTCAGATTCTGAAACAGATTATGAAGATATTAATTGTTAGTGTAATTTTTTGAAAGGCCTAAACTTAAATACTCTGACAAGGAAGAAAATCTCATAATTGACCTAATTGATAAAATAAGTGACCTTGAGGCTAACAGAGAAGCCTTAAATCATTATATCAACATGGCCAAAGGACCTTCAAGTTCTCTTGCACCTAAACTGACTCTTGTTCCTACTAATAAAGATTACAGCTTTAGTGATATTTTGAAAAGAGTTCAAAATAGAACTCAAAACTAAAAAGAACCTACAATTCGTGATCTAAAAAATGAAATAAATGAGGTTCGAAATGAGTTGATAACTCTAAAAACTAGAGTACAAATTTTTGAAATAGCAGACACTAAAAATGAAAGTGAAAATGAGGAAGAAAGTCCTAAAGAAGAATTTAATAATCTGATGCATGATTATAATCAAAATCTGTTACCACCCGAAATGGAAGATACACTTCCAAAAGTGATAGATGATCCACAAACTTCCAATAACTGTAATATGTTGAGAAAAATACAATATTATAAATATGTCAACCTCCGAGATAAAGTATTAACTCAATGATCGTTTACCATCATAATCATAAAAATAGTGGTACAAAAAGAGTTCATTTTTCAAACTACTGCTCTTATTGATTTAGGAGCCGATCTAAACTGTATAAAGGAAGATACTATAAAACGCCTATAGGTGAAAATGAATAGTGATTTTGCTTATTATCATCACTGTCCAAAGTTCATCGTACTGTCACGAATGCCCAGTAGTGTTTCATTTTTTATTTTTTTTACAAATCGGAATAACCTGAAATTTGGAGCATATATTCTTTAAAAATAGGGAATCTTTGAAAATTATAAAAACAATATTTTACAAGAAAACAATTGACCAAAATACCCCCAAAATTCGGGGGTATTTTGGTCAATTTATGTTTTACGAATATTTATTTTTATATTTTTATTAGATGTTCCTCAATAATATGTACACACTCTCCAAATTTTAGGTCATTCTGATTTGTAGAAAAAAAATAAAAAATAAAACACTACCAGACAATCGTGACCACACGATGAAATTTGGACGGTGATGAGTGTAGGCAAAATCACTATTCATTTTCTATATATATATATATATATCTATGTTCATTTTCAATAAAAAAAAACGTGAGCATGACTCGTCAGAGTAACTCGGACTCGGCTGAGCGACTTACCTTGGCCAGGCTCCAAGTACTTTGGCCGAGTCGATTTTTTCAATATTGATTTTAATATTATTGGCATCATATATTCTGCTGCAAATCTTATGCCCAGATTAAAGCTCTAGATAATTTCAAAGTCGTTTTCGTAAGTACGAATCTTAGTTGAAAAGGTGTTTTCTTCCTCCTCTCGTTGTTGCTCTAGGTTTTTTCTTATGATTCTAGACATTTGTTTGAGTTTACCATATGGGGGATAATGTTAGGTTTGGTGATAGCCAAATCACCGTATCCATATTTTCTTCTAAATATTAATGGTATTATCGTAAAAAAAAATGAATTTTTTTTGGAAACAAACAAGTGATATGTACATAAGGGAATGAAAAAAGACATAATACCTATTCTTTTGAGGGTCACCCCTTTGGGGATTATGAGAATAGAACTCTAAAGATGGAAATTGATCTCCAAGAGAGAGAGACATGACCTCCGAGAGAGAGGTGGTATTCCCATGAGTTTTGGGTTTGTAAGGTTTGTACTTCTAGGGAGAAAAAATCTCTCGGTTGCTCTCGATGATATCTTTCCGGTAGCTGTATTGCGGTGGGAAAGACAGTACTGATCGTCAGTGTTGCTCGATTGGGGGAGAGGGTTTAGAAAGAAAGATCGGTGAAAGATTTTTACCGATGTTTAGAGAGAGTGGATTTCGACTTGCCAAATTTATACTCTTTATTGTGATAGTGGATTTCGACTTGCCAAGGCTGTGGATTTTTAAGGGGCTGTTTGAATCCATAGAAATGGATTACCTAGAAAAATCTATTTCTATTGAAATATATTTCAAGAAAAATATTTCCTATAAAATAGATTTCAGTTGTTTGGATACTACATGGATACATAACATTTACATTTTTTTTTCAAATGTTAAATATTTTTATTGTATTATTCATCATAATGTTTTTTTTTATTAAATTTGAGATAGTATCTCTTTCTAAATATTTTGAGATAATTTTTCTCTAAAAACTTTGAAGTAGTTTCTCTCTCTAAAATTTTAAGATTTTTTCTCTCCCTAAAACTTAAAATTTGAGAAAGTTTCTCTCTAAAATTTTAAGATTTTTTCTCTCCCTAAAGCCTAAAATTTGAGATAGTCTAGCTCTCTAAAATTTTTAAGATAGTTTCGCTTACTAAAAATATTTAAGTATTTTCTCTCTCTAAAACTTAAAATTAAAAATAATTTCTCTCTCCAAATATATTAAGTACTTTCTCTCTCTAAAATTTTATATAGTTTATCTCTCTAACATTTTAAGATACTTTTCTTTTGAAAACTTTAAATATGAGTTAGTTTATCTCTCTAAAAAATTTGATATAGTTTCTCTCTCAAAATTTTAAGATACTCTCTCTATAAAACTTAAATTTTGATATAGTTTCTCTCTCTAAAAATTAGTGATTATTTCTCTCTCTAAAAATTTCAAATACTTTCTCTCTCTAAAACTTAAAATTTGAGATAGCTTCTCTCTTTAAAATTTTTGACATAGTTTCTCTTTCTAAAATTTTGAGATGTTTTCTCTCTCTAAAATTTTTCAAGTACTTACTCATTCTAAACACTGATACAGATTTCTTTATTTTTGGCTTGAAATAAAGAAAACAATTACGGGTGGAAATACATTTCTATCCAAACACTAGAAATGTGCCATTTCCATTAAAATACATTTATGAAATGTATTTTCAAGTATCCAAACAGCGCCCAAGGGTATTGTCGTAAAAAATAAATGACTTTTATTGGGAAGCAAGAAAGTGATATCTACATAAGGGAATGAAGGAAGACATAATACCCATCCTTTTGAGGGTCACCCTTTTAGGAGTTGTGGGAATGGATCTCCAAAGATGGAGATTGGTCTCTAAGAAACAAAGACATGACCTTCGAGAGAGAGACGGTATTCCCATGAGTTTTGGGTCGGTAAGCTTTCTAGTTCTAGAGAGATAAAATGTTACGACCCCGCCCCTGAACCCTATTTCGTACTCTACAGAGGTGACCGAGTACGGGTTCATGATCCCAAGGTAGCATATGTCAGGTCAGAGTAGACTCAATGCTTTACTATCGGTGATCAAAGCAAATCATAAAAAGAACTAAAGCAGTAATTCTAAGTATAGAAAAATATTTAACATTTGAAGAATCCATGCATCAATAAAAGGGCACCGCATAAAATTTTTCTAAAAATATGACATCTGAGTTTGGGGCATTAGGGCCCAATATTACATCCCCCAAAATTTCAACAAAAAATCGGACTACACTGCCTAGGTACATACAAGATCTGAGTTCCTTCTCGAGTGAATGAGACTCCAACTCCCAACTACAAAACACGAGCTTCTGGTCCTCGACCTAGAGCTATCAATCTACAATAGGGAAGATACAGGGGAATGAGCTACAAAGCCCAGTAAGTAGATCTAGGTGCTAAGCATCGTTAATGAGTCTATTCATGCTTCATAAGCAGTTCTTAAATTGTAAAAAGTCATGAGGCAGTAATAATGTAAATCAGAGATATGATAAATGCATCAATTACATGCATCATATTCAAATCATTCAATCATTACAATCATCAACATTCACATTCACTTTTCAAATATTACCCATTCACTCCTTAGTTCATCTACTCCTAAAGTAGAAGCCGTATCCAGTGGGCTAAACCAATACCATTGCTTAAGACATCTACCATCTCTCAGAACGGAGGGCAATGATAAGTGAGTGAATCCACTTCGTAATGCCCCCATACTCACACACACTGTCCTCAGCACGCATTAGAGTTTTCGATAGGCACTTACCTTGCAAGGCATCAGTCACTAGTCTCCTCTCATGAATTCTGGAGGGTGCGACCCTCCCATTTCACTTTCCCCTAACTACATCCTATCATCCAGCAAGTTAGGGAACATGACCGGCATCACTTTTCTCAATATAGCACTTCCCACTACCGATGGGTGTCCCATCGCGTAGCGAGCAGTATCAGTAAAACAATATCCACTATCGATGGGTACCCCATCGTATAGTGGCCAGTATCACAGTATCAAAACAAAACAGTATCCACTACCAATGGGTGCCCCATTGCGTAGTGGTCATTATCACAGTGTCGTAACATGCTTAAGCAGTAAGTTCATTCATGTTAAATTAGTGCTTTATGATAGAGAATTTAATTTTCATCATGCAGAGTTTGAGTCTTACACAGAGCTATCCAGCTGTGACATAACACCCACGATAGTGATATGCGCGACACTACCCTTCTTCACCTTCACGCGCGACGTTACCACTCAAATTCACATGGGGCGATACTTCCATTTCACGCAAGGCGTTACTCCTTATGTGCACGGCGATACCTTCATTTCACGCGCAGCGTTACTCCTTGTGCGTGTGGTGATACCTCCATTTCACCCGCGAGGTTACCCCTTACGCAAGCAGCGTTGCCTCTTGCACGTGCGGTAGTACGCAAATGGTGCTACTCAAGTTCATGTACGGTGTTGGTTCTCCTTCTCTCTCTTTACGTAGACGGCGTTAGGGCCTCTACCATCTCTCAGGAGGGAGGGCAATGATAAGTGGGTGAATCCACTTCGTAATGCACTCATACTCACACACACAATCCCCAGCGCGAATTGGGATTTTCAATAGACACTTACCTTGCAAGGCATCAGTCACTAGTCTCCTTTCATGAATTTTTGGGGGTGCGACCCTCCCATTTCACTTTCCTCTAATTGCATCCTATCTTTTAGCAAGTTAGGGAATATGGCCGACATCACTTTTCTCAATATAGTTGTCCCCACTACCGATGGGTGTCCCATCGCGTAGCGGGCAGTATCAGTAAAATGGTATCCACTACTGATGGGTGCCCCATCGCGTAGTGGCCCGTATCACAGTATCAGAACAAAACATTACCCACTACCAATGGTTGCCCCATTGCGTAGTGGTCATTATCACGTCGTCGTAACATGCTCAAGCATTAAGTTCATTCATGCTAAATTAGTGCTTTATGATAGAGAATTAATTTTCATCATGCAGAGTTTGAGTCTTACTCAGAGCAATTCAGCAATCACATAACACCTGCGGTAGTGATACGTGCGGCGCTACCCATTTTTCACCTTCACGCGCAGCCCCTCAAATTCACATGCGACGATACTTTCATTTCACACGAGGCGTTACTCCTTACGCGCACGGCGATACCTCCATTTCACGTGTGGCGTTACTCCTTGCGCGTGTGGCGATACCTCCATTTCACATGCGACGTTACTCCTTACGCACGCTGCGATGGTCCTTTACACACTGTGTTTCCTCGTGCATGTGCGGCGGTGTGTAAACAGTGCTACTCAAGTTCACGCGCGGCGTTGGTTCTCCTTCTCTCTCTTTACGCAGACGGCGCTAGGGCGCTGCCCCCCCTACACAGATTCTCTTGTCGTGCACGTCTCATGGCTAAGAAAATTTGTGGTCCTTATATCATCCCCCCCTTAAAATTTATTTTGTTCTCAAAATCATATTGATGTTAATAAAAAAGGTGGGTGTACTTCTCCCGAATTTCATCCTCCCATTCCCATATTGATTCTTCTCTTGAATGATATTGCCATTGCATCCGGACCAGGGGGATTTCCTTATTGCGCAAGACCTATACTCTCCTATCTATTATCCCAATTAGTCATTCAATATAGGTTAAGTCTTCCTTGAGCGAAATTGGTTCGTACTCCAAAACATGGGACGGGTCGGGGTGATACTTTCTTAACAGCGATACATGAAAAACATTGTGAATGCTGGCCAATTCAGGCAGTAGGGCCGGTAGGCCACGTTCTTAACTCTTCCCAGAATCTCAAAAGGCCTAATAAATCGCGGGCTCAATTTTCCTTTTCTGTCAAATCTCATTATGCCCTTAGTTGGCGATACTTTCAGGAAGACCTGATCACCTACTTCGAACTTGAGGTCTCTCTTACAATTGTCGGTATAACTCTTTTGCCGACTTTGGGTTGCCTTGATCCACTCTCGAATCAAGGTGATCTTCCCCGAAGTTATTCGAACGATTTCAGGCCCCAGTAATTTCCTTTCGCCCACTTGATACAAGTAGATGGGCAACCTACACTTCCTTATGTACAGAGCCTCAAAAGGCGCCATATGAATACTGGCTTGGAAGCTATTGCTGTAGGCAAACTCTATTAGGGGCAGATGATTCTCCCAGCTTCCTTTAAAATCAGTGATGCACTTCCTTAGCATGTCTTCCAATGTCTATAAGCTTCTCTCTGATTGTCTATTCGCTTGGGGGTGAAAGGCGGTGCTAAGGGTAAATTTGGTCCCCAAAGCTGACTGTAAACTTGCCCAAAATTACAGGTGAATCTCGTGTCCCTGTCTGATACAATGCCAATAGGCACACCGTGCAATCTCACAATTTCTCTGATGTATAACTGAGCCAGCTTATCCAGGGTATCGGTTGTGCAGATCGGTAAGAAATGAGCAGCATTAGTTAGTTGGCCCACCACAACCCAAATATTATCGTGCCTCGCACCTGACCTTGGCAATCCAGAAACAAAGTCCATCGTGATGTGTTCTCATTTCCATTCCTGTATGGGCAGTGGCTGTAACAGTCCAACGAGTTTCTGATGTTCCGCCTTCACTTGTTGACATGTCAAGCACTTAGCGACAAACTATGCCACCTCCCTCTTCACGTTGTTCCACCAGAAGATATTTTTCAGATCTTGGTACATCTTTGTACTCCCTGGGTGTACCGTGTAGTGGGAGTGGTGTGCTTCTTCTAGAACATCCCTTTTTACACTTCCGTCATTAAGAACACATACTTAGCCCTTGAACCTTAATAACTCATCGTCTCCCATAATGAAATCCTCTTTTTCTTCCATCTTCATTTCTTCAAGGACCTGTTGGAAGACATTTTTCAGCACCATGGGTCCCCGATGCAGAATAAAAGGGAGAAGTCGGTCAATAAAGCTTGAAAAACAATGGAAATTTCAATAGTCTCAGAATGGCCCCAAAACTGAAAATGATCTTCATAAGGACTCCTAAAAACCTCATGCCAAGTTTTGTCTCATTTTGACTTGTCTAAGGCAGTGCAGACGAAGAAACAATTTCGAAAAACAAAGAACCTCTTCTACCCTAAAACGGACCCTATAACTAGAGCTCTATTTTCGGTGTGTCAAATTGCTGTGAAACCACTACCATTGGATTTGCCATGATCAAAAATCCCTATGAGTCAAGTTTCGGCTTAATCGGGCAGTCCAGAACAAAGTTATGGGTAAAATACCGAAAAGGGGTAGGGCGTATACTATTCCCGTGTGGCGTCTCTGTACCAAATCACCATTAAAGGTGGATGTTTTTACAGTCTCGGGCAATGATTTTCGGGGGCCATATCTCATTCGTCCCAAGTCGGATCATGCTCAAAGTTTGTGAGCATGTTTGTCTCGTAAAGACGAGTGTTTTGATATGGGGCATGCCCTGTGACGATGCCTGAGCAGGAAGAAAAGCTAGAGAGAAGTTTATGATCCGTGAAGAAATTTGTAGGAAAATCGTCAGCGGCACGCATCGCTCGAGCGGCCAAATCACGGTGCTCGCGCATCTGATTGACACGAGACCAGTTCCATTGCGTGCATAAGGTTCAGGGATATCTCTGGTCCGAACCCCGTACATGATGAACTGTCGGATTTCGTACACGAAGCCAATAAAATGACTGTAAATTTCAACACCAGATTTTCAGATTCCGGCAAAAACTCAAAAGTTGCGAAATCTTCATCTGGGCATGAAATCGAGCTCCGTTTGTTGTCACGCAATCGTGACGGCATGCTTACTGTGATCCAACCAAGAAATCATGATGAAATGAGCACACAATCGATCCGAAGTTTTTAAGATTTATCCAAATTTCAAGATGCATGATCGTGGCTTAAAAACACGATCCATGTCTCGAAGTTGGTATCAAATCGATTGCCACGCCGGGCCTTACAAGAAAACAATCAATTTTTTGACAAACGGACATCAGAGCAACCCCGGATCGACCATATAAGAACACGTACATCCTAAGGCAGCAGTTGGGACTATTTTAGAATTCTATGTATTGTTAGGATGGGGTAAAACAGTCATTTTGCACTCATTTTTAAAATTTTTTTAATTAATTTAAATCTTAATTTTAAATAAT
>NW_006494789.1:6145589-6161495 GCF_000471905.2 Amborella trichopoda
ACCCTACTTGGCATAATAAAATTTTCATCTTTTTAAATTATTGGGGCACGTCTTGAAAGAGAGGAAGAGAAGAGAAACTTTTGGGTCGGTTCCTACGGGCTTAGATCTTATCTCTTCTCGTTCTGTCTCTTCTATCCTCTCTCTCTTTCTCTCTTCCCTTCCATAGAAGGGGAACCCATCACCTTATGTGTTTCACTTTTTCTCATTTCTTCTTGT
Organism: Amborella trichopoda; assembly: GCF_000471905.2. Next base: position 6,145,806 of record NW_006494789.1, read on the forward strand.
GATCTCCCTTGACTACGATCTTTCTTTTATCCTCTATGTAGTCCCTCATGACCACAACCTTCCTCTTTCCTTTCTTGCGGTCCAGCATGATCACTATTTCCCCCAGTTATTTATTTTTTTATCTCGTGTATGACCATTTTCTTATTGTGCGAGGGTTTACCTGCCCTTCTTTTTACCCGTAGTCCCTCACGTCCGTTTCTCCTGCTTTTTTTTTTTGAATTCCCTCATATCACCCTTTTTGGTGGATCCTCACATTCTCATTTTTTCATTCACGTCCGTGGTCTGGCATGACCAGCATTCCCTAACCTTTTTCATACCTATCGCCGTGTGCGCAACAAACCCATACCTATCGCCGTACGCGCAACAAACCCGAACCCCGTGTGTGATCTATCCTCCCCCTATCGCCGTGTTCAACCCATCCTTCCCCTACGCCGTGGGCAACCCATCCTTCCCCTATCGCAGAGTGTGCAAAGCCCTCACCCAGCGCCGTGTGTGCAAGCCACCACCCGCGTGAACTCCACACCACAACTGCAGCCGAACTCCCTGCTACACCATTTCCTTCTCGCTCAGCTGCGCCTCAGCCCCTTCTGCCACTGCATTCACTCTATGCCCTCAACCATCTTTCACCACCATAACCACCCACCTGCTATTCACGTAGCCTTTCCATCTGCTCTTCTCCCTGCTATCTCCCACTTTCTCTCCCTAGAAAAAACTAACAACTTTTTCTTCCTCTGTTCTTTGTTGCTCTCTTATCCTCTCTTCCCAATCACAGGCTATCCACAAACGTCCCAGCCTGCTGTAGCACCACCTCTCTCTTTCAACACCTCCGCCTCTCTCTCTCTCAACTGCAGCAGTTAGTTGCAGCCACCATCTTTCACCTCTCAACAGCAGCTGCCACACTACCTTCTCCCTGTCCTCTGCCCAGCAGCCGACCTCCCTCTCTTCCCTCGCTGCCCCTTCTCTTCCACCTCATACTCTGCCTCTCAAATCGCAGCCACGACCTCCAACCTAATGCAACCACTACAGCAGCCATCACCTTGTCCTCTTCTTTCGTCAATCACCACTGCAGCCACTTCCGCCATTTCTACCATCACCTGCAAACCACCTCCGCCTATCTTCTCCCGCACCATCCCTCTTCTTTGCAACCTAGCTCAGCCACCTTGCAGCTTCAACCGTCAACCACTCGTGCACTTTCTTCCTCTTCCTCCAATGTCGCCCTGCTCTTAGCAATCTTCCCCTCTCTGCCCTGTCACCGCCCCTTTCTCTCTGTTGCACCACCATTTCCACCACCTCATAGCGACCTCCGCCATCTCGTTGATGCCCCTTTCACTACCTGCTGCCCTCTCCACGACCTGGTTCATCCACCTCTCCTGCCATTTCTGTTCTCTCTCCACCACTCTGCTGCTGCCTTTCAATCCATCTTCACACTTTGCTGCCGGAAACTAGCCCTCTGTCACCATTTCCATCCCCTCTCGCTCTACTCTTCCGTCCTCCTCTCTGCAACTTCCCACTCTCCGCTCTGCTCTCTGCAACTGCCTACACTCTCTTTCTAAAAACCCACAAGATGGAAACCCACAAACGAAACCCATTTTCCATTTTTCATTTTTTTTTTCTTTTCGTTTAGCTTTTTCGGTAGTTTCGTTTCACTTGCTTTCTTCACTCCATTTCGTTCAACTCATCAAACCAACACAAGTTCTCTCTCTCTAAACTAATCTACCCTTTTATTTTATCAAAACTTTATACTCTTTTACTCATATAATGCCCAATAGCCCAGTAATAAAAACCTCCTTCTCCCTTGATCAATTAAAACCTTTTTTTTTATTATAATTTTATTCTAATTAACCTCATCCAATTATATTATCTTAGCCTATCTTCACCTGATTTCTTTTACTCCATTCATTTCATCCTATTCTTCCCAATCTTATTTTATTTTATTTACTTTATTGATTATCTTATCTTATCTTTTTCCATTTTAATTATTTATTTTACTTTATTTCATTTACCTCTTTTATTTTATTTACCCCAGTTTATTTTATTTTATTTTCCTTTACTACATTCCTTTACTTATTTTATTTTTCCATTTTCCAATTTTATTTTATTTTTAATTCATTTATCTCATTGTCATTTCAACTCATATTTCATCATCATTTTTTCATCGTCGCTTTTATTTCACTTTCGTCTCTCTTGGAAGACTTAGTCAGAGTTGAGCTAGTTTCACTTCCTCTCTTTCTCTCCATCGCTTGTTTGACCAGAGGGCAGGCTGAGCCTTGTACTGTCATGTTGGTTATGTCATCTAGCCGTAATGCCGTTGTGTCGGTCTGAGTTACCGTGCCCGTCTTACTGCCATAACAGGCTAGCCATTGTGTCAGGCTTGTCGATGTTGGTTCTGTCGTCTAATAGTAATGTCGTTATGCCGGTTTAAGTTACCGTGCCCGTCTTGCTACCCTGTCGGGTCAATCACTTTCTGATCTAGCAACTGTATCAGTTTAGCCGTTTGATCAATTCACCCTGTAACAAGGTGGGGACCTATGGCCCACTTGTCTGTACTTTTAATTGTGTGTGTGTTTGCAGGAAAGGAGAAACAGGTCAAGGGAGGCGATTTCAAACCGGCCACAGGCCAAGGGGGCTTTCCAACATGATCTAAGAGGGCACCTACGCGAGCCAGCCCGAGTGTGTCACGGACCCATGAGAGGTATGTCCCGCCTCACGACCCCAATTCCTCTCTAATTGGTTAGTACTCTTACCCACGTCTTCTTTACGTGGTTCCTGAGAGAGCGATCCAGGTCCCGGGTCCATCTCGAACCAGAAAACCAAGCCATCAAGTCAACCCGACCCGGAGGGCGAGAGCGAGGCACCTAACCAGGACCTTCATAAGTTGAGGATCTTCTTTTTGCGCCACTCTGATCTGTTGAAAGAGTTGGGGTTCTACCCTCATACACGAAATCATTCTGACCCCATCATTAAGGGTAGAGTTGGGTGTCATTTCACCGCATCTTCAAGCAATCGCATCTCTCGAACCATTAGGCATGCTACTGAGACCACAGCTTTTCGGCTTAGGGCATCGGCTACTACGTTAGTCTTGCCTGGATGGTAATCAATTGTACAAACGTAATCATTCAATAAGTCCATCCATCTTCTGTGCCTCATATTCAACTCCTTTTGGGAAAATAGGTACTTGAGGCTCTTGTGATCAATGAACACTTTAATTGAGCCCCATAGAGGTAATGTCTCCAGATCTTCAATGCAAACACTACGACCGCAAGCTCTAAGTCAAGAGTTGGATATTTTTTCTCATACGGCTTCAACTGTCTGGAGGCATAAGCAATGACCTTACCTCTCTGCATGAGTACATATCCAAGCTCTTTTTGGGATGCATCGGTATAAACCACAAAGTCCTCATTTCCTTCGGGCAAGGTCAGTATTGGGGTTGTGGTTAGTCTCTTTTTAAGTTATTGAAAGCCTCTCTCACAGTCCTCTAACCACACCAATCTCACATTCTTTTGGGTCAGCCGAGTAAGGGGAAGCTTTATCCTTGAGAATCCCTCTACAAAGCGCTGGTAGTATCTGAGTAACCCTAGAAAACTACCAATTTCGGTTACATATGTTGGTCTTTCCTATTTAAGTATAGCTTCAATCTTAGAGGGGTCGACCGTAAACAAGTCCTTAGAAATGATGTGACCCAGGAAGGCTACGCTAGTGAGCCAAAATTCACTCTTGCTTAATTTAGCATACAATCTCTTCGACTTCAAAGTTTGCAAGACAATTCTCAGATGCTACTCATGTAGCTTCCAACTTTTCGAATACACTAAAATATCATCAATAAAGACTACAACAAAATCATGTCTGAATACTCTATTCATCAAATCCATGAACACAGCAGGGGCATTGGTTAACCCGAATGGCATCACAAGGAACTCATAATGGCCGTATCGAGTTCTGAAAGCAGACTTTGGGATGTCTTCCTCCTTGACCCGCAGTTCGTGATAACTTGATCGGAGGTCAATCTTTGAAAACACCTGGGCCCCTTGGAGTTGGTCAAAAAGGTCATCGATTCTAGGCAGGGGATACTTATTCTTCACTGTTACTTGGTTCAACTGCCTATAGTCAATACACAACCTCAGACATCCATTCTTCTTCTTCACAAACAGGGCTGGTGCACCCCAGGGTGACACATTAGGTCAGATGAATCCCTTATCCAATAATTCTTGCAATTGTTCTTTCAACTCCCTCAACTCTCCTGGAGCCATTCTATACGGAGCTTTAGAAATGGAAGCAGTGTCGGAGACTACATCTATCTCAAATTCAATTTCCCTTACTGAAGGCAGGGATGGAAACTCTTCTGGGAACACCTCGGGGTACTCTCTTACTAATGGTGTCCCTTGAAGCTGGGACTGAACTTCCCGATTCTCTACTACATAGGCTAAATACCCTTCACACTTCTTAGTCAGGATGCGAGAGGTCCAGAGGGCAGAGATAAGGTGCAAAGGGGAAGTATCCCTAGTTCCCTCAAAGTGTAGATCAGTTTGGTCATGACGTCTAAAAGTTACCATCATTTCATGGCAGTAGACGGTGGCATGGTGTGTATACAACCAATCCATGCCCAAAATAACATCAAGATCCTGAATACCTAGGATGATCAAGTACACAAGTAGGTCACACCCATCAATTGTAATCCCACACTACTTATACACTCTATCAGTTTCCATAGAATCCCCCATATGTGTGCATAGTACTAGAGTAAAATCAAGACATGCGAGCTCAACATTTAGATAGCAAGCAAAATGGGGTGCAACAAAAGAGTGAGAGGAACCAGGGTCAATCAAAAGCTTTAGCTTTAACGCCACAAATAGAAAGTGTACCTCTGATCACCGAGGTAGACGCCTTAGCTTCTTGCTTGGTGAGGGCAAATACTCGTCCTTGCATCTTTCATGGGTCCTCTGTCTTCATCATAGGGAAATCCTTAACCCAGTGGCGGGGCTTGCCGCACCTGAGGCACACGTTCCACTTCCTATAGCATTCGGCAGTAGTGTGGTTGTCCTTCCCGTAATGAGAGTAGATTGGGCATCGATCATTCTCCATGTTGTCCAGGAAATTCTTCTGGACCCTCTGGTTACGCTGGTAAGGCCTTCTTCTAACATCCCTCCTTGGAAATTGTCGGGGCTTCTTCCCAAAGTTTCCTGATGGAACGGTCTTCATCCTTCCTTTCTTGATCTGTGGTCCTCGCAGTCTCTTTCAATCTTTAGGGCGAGGTCTATCAATGGGGCGTACGCCTTCTTCAGATTGGCCGACAGTACTCTTCCTCTGATATCCGGTCAAAGGCCCCTATCAAATTTAGCCGCCTTTCGCGCCTCGGTGTTTATAATGTAGGGTGTGTACCTAGGCAATTCCGCAAATTTAGCAGCAGATTGCTCAACTGTCATACTTCCTTGATAGAGTTCAATAAAATCCACTTCCTTCCTCTCCTTGACGGAGTCTGGGAAGTACTTCTTGTCAAACGCCATCAGAAAGTTTTCCCATGTGGTCTCGGTTCTTGACTCCCTCCAAGATTGCTTACCCAAGGTCCACCAATGTTCAGCTTCTCCTTCCAACATGAAGGCTCCTAATATGACTTTCTGCTCATCCGAGCAGTACAACACTTCTAAGATCTTTTCTATCTATCTCTTCCAGCTTTCGGCCTTTTTTACTCCTCTTTGCCCGAAAAAGGTTGGGGGCACTAGTCGTCTAAATCTTTCTATTAGGCCATTGTCATTTTGCTCTGGGGTAGGGATAGGCTTGGCTGGCATCAACTTCTTCATCATTTGGGTCATTGCCCTTAGAATCCTATAAAATTCACCGAGCATCTTGGTGTTCTCATTGCTGGAACTCGTATTGTTGGTACGAGCCCTCGACATCTTCAACCTAGCACAGGAGAACTTAGCCACTAATCTATCTTAAAACTATTCTAAGGGTTCTTCTAAAACTCACTAGGCCAAGAATTCTATCTTGACTGCTCTGATACCATAACTGTCACAACCCCGCCCCCCTTATTCCGTACTCGACAGAGGTCACCGAGCGTGGGTTCATGATCCCAAGGTAGCATATACCACTCAGGTCGGAGTGAACTCAACGCTTTACTATCGGTGATCAAAGCAAACCATGAAAAGAACTAAAGCAGTAATTCTAAGTACATAAAAATATTTAACATTTGAAGAATCCATACATCAATAAAAGGGCACTACATAAAATTTTTCTAAAACTATTACATCTGAGTCTGGGGCATTAGGGCCCAATATTACATCCCCCAAAATTTCAACAAAAATTCGGACTACACTGCCCAGCTACATACAAGATCTGAGTTCCTTCTCAAGTGAATGAGACTCCAACTCCTAACTGCAAAACATGAGCTTCTGGTCCTCGACCTGGCACTATCAATAGGGGAGATACAGAGGGATGAGATATAAAGCCCAGTAAGTAGGTCTAAGTGCTAAGCATCGTTAATGAGTCTATTCATGCATCATAAGCAGTTCTTCCAATAATAAAAAGTCATGAGGCAACAGTCATGGAAATCAGAGATCAGATAAATGCATCAATTACAGGCAACATATTCAAATGACAATTATCATTAAATCATTACAATCATTAGCATTCACATTCACTTTTCAAATATTACCCACTCACTAACCTACTCTTAAAGTAGAAGCCCTATCCAGTGGGCTAAGCTAATCCCATTTCTTAGGACCTCTACCATCTCTCAGGAGGGAGGGCAATGACAAGTGGGTGAATACACTTCATAATGCCCTCATACTCACACATATAATCCCCAATATGCATTGGGGTTTTCGATAGGTACTTACCTTGCAAGGCATCAGTCACTAGTCTCATCTCATGAATTTTGGGGGGTACAACCCTCCCATTTCACTTTACTCTAACTGCATTCTATCATTCAGCAAGTTGGGGAACATGGCCGGCATCACTTTTCTCAATATAACGCTCCGCACTACTGATGGGTGTCCCATCGTGTAGCGGGCAATATCAGTAAAACAGTATCCACTACCGATAGGTGTCCATCGCGTAGTGGCCAGTATCACAGTATCAGAACAAAACAGTACCCCACTACCAATGGGTGCCCCATTACGTAGTGGTCATTATCACAACGTCGTAACATGCTCAAGCATTAAGTTCATTATGCTAAATTAGTGCCTTATGATAGAGAATTCAATTTTCATCATGCAAAGTTTGAGTCTTACTTAGAGCTATCCAGCAGTCACATAACACGATGTTACTAGGCATAACACATCCATTATATGAGAGCTATCACATGGTATTTACGCTTAATAATCCACATTAATATTACGGCACTTATCATGTAATATTTGTCATAAAACTATTACATTAGTATTGCACTTACCAAATCGCACAGAATGTATAATTGCATAGCATCATTCACCTAATATTATAGCATTTAGAATTCATCACGTGAAAACTATCACTTCACAAAGATCACACTTCACCACTTGAGTTGCTCAGTGAGTGATCCAAAAAAGGTAACATGATACAGACATAGAACTAAATTTTAGTGACGTGTAACAGTAATGTATCCTTTTTCTTGGAGGCGTAACTCCTAATCTAGGGAGAATTTCAAAATAGTTCAAACATGCAACTTCAAGATTACACATGGATATTTAAAATGGCGGTGGTTTGAAGATATTTTGACGACGTTTGATAGGCCAAAAGCTTTGCAGCAAGTGAGTGACAGTTGTTGGAATTCCCTGCAACTGCCAACAATGACATACCCTCATATTTTGGGGCATATCTCTCAACCTATGGGGAATTTCAAAATGCTTCAAACATACAACTTTAAACTCATTCATGGATCTTCCAAAGGGAGGTGGTTTGAAGAAGTTTAGGCATCATTTGATTGGCCAAAGGCTCGACATAAACGTGTAACAGTTGCTGGAAATTACAGCAACTGTGAACAGCGATATACCCGAACATTTTGGGACATACCTCTTCATCCATACAAAATTTTAACATGGTGTAAATAGAAAACTTAGAGTAGACACACATATCTTTCATTTAAGACTTATTTGAGCCCATTTGGACTCTATTTGACCAAATAAGTTCGATACAAAAGACCTCACAGTGCTTGAAAATTTCCCCTTTTTCAAGTTTTAAAATGATTTCAAATAAAACTCCTCACTTCACACATCCAAGTAAATTGCAGTGCAAAACCTCACTCATGTCAAGTTTTTTTATAAGTGAGCTACTTCATTAGCTTCTACAACTAACAGTTTCATTTATGATACTCAATCAATCATTCAATCTCATTCTAATTCCATTACATCCATACTTTCCATCATATCATTCTACTCATTTTGATTTCTTAAAATCTATGGCTACCAATTGCAAATGATGCATGAACACCAAATCCACTTACCTGATGCTCACGATGTCTTCAAACGTCCCACTCATGGGCCTCTTCAAGCTCCAAGTAGGGGCTTCTTCAAGGGCAGCAGTCCACTCTCACTTTGCTTCTTAGCCAGAGAGAGAGAGTATGAGACAAGTGAGGGAAATAACGTTGAAAGGATAAAGGGAGAGCCTTAAGTACCCACGGATGGTAAGATTCATTGTGGCTAATGGGTAGTGAAAGTCACTGTGGCTGACAGTGGGCGGCGTTGACTTGTACGATACCAACAAGTGCGGTGCTAGCAGTAGTCACATCTTCTCCTTGCACTCGCGGCAGTGATACGCGCGGTGCTACCCATTCTTCACCTTCACGCACAACGTTACCCCTCAAATTCACAAGCGACGATACGTCCATTTCACGCGTGGCGTTACTCCTTACACGCGCGGCGTTACTCCTTACGCGCACGACGTTACTCTTTACGTGTGCGGCGATACCTTCATTTCACATGTGGTGTTACTCCTTATGCACATGGTGATACCTCCATTTCACGCACAACGTTACTCCTTACGCGTGAGGTGATGGTCTTTTACACACGGCGTTGCCTCTTGCATGCGCGGTGGTGTGTAAACGGCGCTACTCAAGTTCACCCACCGTGTTGGTTCTCCTTCTCTTTCTTTCCACTGACGGCGCTAGGCCCCTTTTTACATAGACGGCGCTAGCCCCCCACCCCCCGCCCCCCTCCTCCCTTCTACACAAGATTCTCTTGTCGTGCGCATCTCATGGCTGAGAAAATTTGTAGTCCTTACATTAAATCTCTCGATTGTTCTTGAGATTATCTTTCTGGTTGCAGTATTGCAGTGGGAATGAAAGTATTGATCGATAATGTTGTTCGATTGGGAGAGCAGGTTTAGAAGGGAAGATCGGTGAAGCTTTTTTTTTTACCAATGTTTAAAGAGAGGTATATCTCTTATAACCCAAAATTGTACTCTTCATTGTGATAGTGGATTTCGACTTGCCGAGGCCGTGGATGTAGCCTTATGAGGTGAACCAAATAAATTGTATGTTGTTGTGGTGTGATTTTTATGTTTGCTTTATTTCTTGCACTCGATTTATAATTGTATTTGTCAACTTTATATTTAGCCAATTGTGCACACGATCTTAGGTGGGATTTCGGTAATTGGGATTCTCGATTCTACAAGATAGGGGTTCTTGGGAAGGGATCTCCAAGATAGAGATTGGGCTCATTGTTGGGATGTGATGCAAATAGCACCTCCTATAGTATTTCTCTTTTGTTAAAAGGGTGTTTTTTTCCTAGAAAATGGGCCTTTTATGGAGACCTATAAAAGACATTTTTAGACAAAGAGCATAAGGAAAGAAGAGAAAAGAGAAAAAAAGTATAGAGAAGCTTTGGAAGGTAGAGATTGGGGGCTTCTTATGTAAACCCTTACATTTTTGTCACAGAAAATGTTAGTCGATGGAGACCCAGCAAGGATTTGATTGATGGTGGTTTTATGGTAGGAAATTTCTATTGAGCTTTCTTTCCATGCATGAGGTAATCTCTACAAACCCTAATCTGGTAAATTTCTTCCTTAATAGTGAATGCATCCTTGCCCTCTTGTCGGTGGACGTAGACCATTTTGGGTGAACCACGTTAATCCATGTGTCTTCAATTTTGTACTTGTGTTGTGGTTATCGTGATTTCTCATATTACTTGTTTCTTGATTCTATAATTTTCTCGAATATATTGTAAGTACATTATTGTTCTTGGGAGATTTTATTGAGGTTGTTGGATTCATTGTTGTGGGGTGGGTGCTCACCACATCAACACGAATTTGTGTTAACCCAATTTGTCAACAAGGGGCAATCGAGATATCTTTGGTTGCCAACATAAAAAATCATTCAACTGTTCATGACTCTATACAAAATCAAAACATCCCAAATAAATGGGGTCAAAAGCATCAAATCTCTCCTCTATGAAGTTCAGGTAATGCTCAGAATGGCTAGTGAACTGCTTCTTTCAGACCTCTAAGGCTTGAGCCTGAATGCAGTTACCTGCAATATGTTCCACAAGAGTGGTACAACCACTAGAAGGTTACCCCAGAGGAAGAGCTCTAACTTTCATCCATTCCCTTGATAGATGGAGAAATAGAAGCCTATATAGCTCAAGAGGACTCGCAAGGGTCTCACTGAGCCCAATCCCATTGTGTAAACACTAAGAAACATCTATCTGAATTCACTTTTCCGCTGATGGACATTTTTTTTTTTTGTGAGTCAGTGGGGAGAGGTCTAACCTTTGTAAGAATTGAGCCTAGGACGTAGCGTTGCAAATCATCAAGCAATAACCAATTAAAAAACAATGGGACTTCCTCTTTGTGAACTATACACTTAGATAAAGGCATTTAGTAATAGAATGCTCCAAGGAAAGTGCTTCCCTAGGGATAGGGGATTCATTTTCACAAGGGCATGACGATGAATATCCTTTTTTTTTTACAAATATTCTTTTCTTTATTTATAAAATTTACTCAAAAGAAATTACATCAGAGGAGAGAGTTAGAGAAGACAAAGAGGCCCCCCTTTCAGCCTGAAAGTTAGCCAAAGAATTTGCCTCGCGAAAGACATGGCAAAAAGAAATTGAAAGTGGAGCCACCAGATCCATAATCTGCAACCAGTTAGACCTTAGTTCCCATGGAATACGCTGCTCCTTCTTACACTAATTAATTGCGTTCATTGAATCTCCTTCAATAATGCAGTTATTCCCGATGTTTTTAGAGATAAAATTTTTAACCCTTTGCAACAAAGCCAATAATTCAGATCGATTAGCCATAGTTATACCAATAGGGTCAATATATGAGAAGATGACCTCTCCAAAACAGTCTCGCACTATACCTCCAATTCCTGCTAAACTTGGATTGCCCAAAGAGCTCCCATCAAAATTTAACTTAAATCCCCCACTCTCTGGTGCCACCCAAATACTCTTTGGTCTTATCTTTACTCTACCCATCAAAAAACAAATTTGACAAATTCAACAGAACATCTGGTTGTGAAATCCCCCAACCCTCCTTAGTAATTGAGAGCCAAGACCAAATAGATAGTTTGACTTTACTCAGCAGTCTATCAAAAGATAAACTCTCTCCTTCAAAAGTCCGTCTATTTCTTTCTTTCCATAGTTCCCATTGAGTAGCCTCTCTTGCTATCTGCCACACGAAGATACCTCCGGAAGGTAAATGATTAAAGGCTAACTGTGACACTAAACCCATCACAGATTGGGGCAGTGAAGCATGAACCCCAAGTAACCCAAATAACCAATACCAAATTCTTGAGGCAATATGGCAATGGATGAGAAGATGCTCTCTAGATTCCTCATCCGCTTTACACATCAAACATATGTTAGGTAAAATTTTACCCCTCTTAATCAAATTTTCCACCGTCAGAATCTTATTTTGGATAGCTAACCACAAAAACACCAGCACCTTATGGGGAATAGGCCATTTCCACACTTTGGCTGTGGCAGGTAAAGACCATCTCCATCTAATGTAAAAAAAAGCATATAACAAGACTTGACCGAAATACCCCATCGCATTCAACTTCCCAAATCACTTCATCTATTGCCCCTTGAGAAATATAAACCGAATCCAAGATACCCATCAAATCGTTCCATTGAAGATAAATATTTTCACTTAGCTTATTATATGGGAAATTAATACTCCAAGCAGCACGATTACCTCTCACTTCAACCATATCAGAAACCTTAGCATTAGGTTGTGAAACTTTAGCAAAAAGTTCCGGATAAGTAAGCTTCAAAGGGGCATCACCTATCCACTTATGATACAAAAAAGAGATGTTGTCACCACAACCAACATTCCAATGAAAATAACTAGCAAGCATTGGCCTACATCTGTAAATAGCCGTCCACAGAGAAGACATCTCTCTATTTCTACTCCATCCTAACCACATTCCCTGCCTATCCAAACCATATTTCGAAGAAAAAACCTGAAACCAAAGCTGATCTGTATATTGAAAACTTCTCCACTACCACTTACAAAGAAACCACCTTCACTCTTAGGGACATAAACACGATCCCACCTAAGTAAGTGATACTTCCCAAAAGACCCCTATAGAAAATTAGGCATCATTCTTTCAATTTTCTTTATCACTATATAGGATGCAGAAACATATACACTCACAGCTAAAAGTGATGCTAATATAGTGGCAATGCGGGCAAAAATAAATTCCTAGGCTATCAAGCTCACAACATCCGCCATCCAATTAAATGTCCTAACTCCTAAACCATAAGTTGGCTAGCATGAAGCCTCCACCACTTTTAGTGCAGGTTGTGCATGACACAAATCATACTAGTTGTACACCTGATGAGATGTAAGCCATGATAATGAAAAGACTCACGAATCTTCATATACTTAGGCATGATCTCCTGAGATTTAGCATAATTCCTATCTGGCTTAGATCGATGAGGTATCTTAGCCATAAGGATATCAACCTCATGCTTTTGAAAAATCCAATAAACATATTCCCCATAAAGAGCATATCACAGTTTTTGTTACTGTTTGTACTAATACCGCTTTTGATGAGAAAATTTGTTAGGTCCCTTATTGTGGCTTTCTTGGTATGCAAGGCTTCAATTGAACTCAATGGCTTCTTGGGAACAAATGGAAGAAACTTTTGTACTCGATGGAGACAATTATGCGCACTCCAAATCTGCCTAAGCAAGATGAATGCGAAGAATACCTTGAACTTAGCCATCGAAAATCGTACTACTTTCCGATAGTTGCTAGAATGAACAATCGTGATTGAAGGTATATTGAATAGAAAAATCTTACTAGCAAGTCTCATGTTATAAATCTAGACAACAGTAAAGCATAGGGCTACAAAGCCACCCCATAAAAATTAACTATGGTGACAACTGACATTTGAGGGTTCAACAAGAGCAGGTCTAATGGTTCCACAAAGCCTCAGCCTAAAAGCCAACCGAAGATTTTGGACGTTACAAAGAGCCATAGCATGATAAAAAGGAAAGAACAAGTGCATAAGGTACAACTTACAAAATGCCCCACCTCCACAAGAGGCATGGAAATAGGCCAATTTTGAAGGAACGATTCTTAGAAAAACACCCTTTTGAAGATAGATATTTTGGCCAGGTTTTCAAACTTATAGAATACATACTTCTTCAACTCCCTAGATATTAGGAGCTCCCGGAAGGAACAAAGGTGGATAAAAGAAGATACTGCCAAGATCAATGCTCATAGGTCTCACAATTTTCCCTCTCTTCTTGTTGTGCTAGTGAAGATTTACCATGGGTTGTGTTCTTCAGGCAAGTTGGTTTCAATCAACTCGTCGACTATGGCATGTACACCCAACCTCAAGATTTCAAGGTGACAATATAATATCCATGACCTCAGTAGGAGGATCATAGTAGTCCTCTTCATCCTTGAGATAATTGGTGCTTACCATGTAGCCATTTGCTTTATGTTGTTGGCGAGTCCACGACAGTGTTATCCCTTGCTACTAGATTCCTTTAACTAGATGGATATTCTTTTTAGTTACGAAAATGACTTAGGTTTCATCCAAAGTGGTATTTTCTACTTTAGATCCCGCTTTGGTCGAAGAATTCTAGGTGAAAGGCTTTTTATCTGAGAACAAAGCTCTTTTTCTCTCATCGTACACATACGTAAAACATTATTGGAGCGTGGAAAGTATTATTACAATATCATGGAGCCAAATCCTTCCTAATAATATGTTGTAAGAAGTGTTGGCATCTATGGTGTAAAAAGGAGCAGTTTGTTTTTAGATCATCAACTACAAATCTAAGGTGAATTGTGCCTGAGGCCTCTTTGTGATCTCGTTGAATCTTACATCACTAAGTTGAATGGCTTAAGATCATGAGATATCAATCATAGTAGTTGCAAAATTTGCAAATGAAGAAGGTTGACTGTAGAGCCACAGTCCAATATTTCCTTGGTAGTTTGTAAGCTGTTGAGACTACCAGTGATGTATGGGGCAATTATGGAACTGGATTATTAACTGCAAGCCTACTAGTGAAAATGATGAGTATACAAGAGGGGGAGCGGTCTTTCTATCTTTATTTGGTCCTGATATATCTAAGGGTCTTTCAGAGCTTTGATTAATGCATAGCTCATTTTTCGTTATAGCATAAGAGCATCATAAACATTGAGGCGGGTTGGAATCTTTTTGAGATCAGTAACTATGGCGTTTTTTGACAATGCAATGGTCAACAATTGATGGAAGCTTCTAGTTGTTCCATGTCGTGATTAGACCATTCCGAGAACCCCCATCTTCTAGCTACATAAATTGGGTAAGCATAGCATCACACTGATCTTTATTCTGTTTGAGATCCACAGTCTTCCTTTACGATCTCAAGTGGATAGGGTTCGCACTAACTATTTTTAAAGCTTGAGTGTATGAATCATATTACATTCCACTTGTGGATCATGAACCAATGTAGTGATTGGTGACCTCAGGATTTTGGGGCTAGTGTTTCCATAAGTGGATGACAACGGCCTTGGTGAGCCCAAGTATTGTCCAAATTCCTTTAACCCCCTATTTTTTCTGGTGTGGGGTGGTTTTAGTTGCCTACAATGTGCAACCATTGTAAGGACAATAAGAATGCCCACAAAGAGGGTATGTGGTTGGGATGGCTTACGGCTCCAGCTGAACTCTTCTCTCCTCGGCCTCATTCATGAAGGTGGTCTGCCCATTCTAATAAGGTAGTTTAGGCTCTGTCCATAGATTGGACCCCATGGGGACCTTCTATCACCAAGGTCGTTGAATCCTTGCGCCTAGCTTCCTTAAGATGAGGATTGAGGCCAACAGGCCAGAACTCTTAGAGGGGATGAGGAACACTGAAACTCACATTAGTGGTCCTGGCAAGCGGGATTCTTTCTAGGCTAACAAGGTAAATCCCCAGCTAGTCTCTGTTCTATGGGGAGGAAAATGTCCCATTGATAGAGAGTAGTTTGGTATATGTGACCTTACAGTTTGCCCCCACCATAATAGCAATCGCGGGTTTTATAACTATATAATTGTCACCAAGGAACTTGTCTTCGAGGCCCTTGAATCATAATAATTAGTGGCATAATTATTATGTGCATGTCATCATTGTCTTGCTCATGTGTGTGTGTGCGTGTGTGTATGTGTGTGTATATATATATATATATATATATATATATATATATATATATATATATATCGTCTCGTCTACTACTATACTAACGTACGTAGTAGTAAGACGTACTCTTCTCTACCTACGTACGTACTACTAACGTTAGTTA
>NW_006494789.1:6161518-6185546 GCF_000471905.2 Amborella trichopoda
CTAATATAGACCCTAGTATAAGGGAGCCATTTCTCCTCTCCTAAAGGGCTCCAAATCCTTGGTTATATTTCGCTTTGTCTTAAACGCTTCTTACTTTGTTCGCTTCTTGTTGTTTCTTTGGCCCTGTTTGTAGTTTCTTGCTCAGCTGCCTTACTTCTAAGGCAACATTTTGATACTATGAAGTGGTTGTAGACTGTGCCAGGAGTCGTGAGATAGTGGTAGTTATCTAACGAACCTATAAGCTAGTTGTTTGTTATTAATAATGAAATCCTTTTGTCCTCCTCTGGAATGACTAAAGGGAAAGGACACAGGCCTCAGAAAGCAAATATTTCAGCATAGTCATTTCAATACTTGATCCAAAGGTGTCTCAGAATGTATTGATCATGTCCTCATTGGTAAGGTTACTGTGCATCTTTTCATTATGTTTTCCCTTATGGGAGTTGTTTTGATTAAAGATATCTTCTGAAGGATGTGACACATTTTCAACTATATCGTTTATGACTTCATTGATAAATATTTGTGGATACCAACTTATAAGTGTCTTCACAAGATCCCACTATGATATGAGCTTTAGGTATATGTCAGTTTAGGATCCTCAAAATGCTTCATCTAGAGGGACGATGTCATGTGCACCCAAGAGAATATAGCGACATGCAGAAGGCCAATGGAAGTTGTAATAGGATATAATATGCTAATATCTACTTTTACTAGTCACAAATGATTGAAAATCTTTCCAAATCCCATCATAAGATACAATTGAGAAAATAGATATAAGAGAATGACAAATGGAGCAGAATCATAGAAGAGATTTCTAGGACTTTGATCACCCATTTGAATTCTCTTATGTCATTTAGATTGCAATACTCATCGAGATAGCAAGGATGGTTACAATTACCCACATACAGCGTTGGCCATTGAGGAAGGATGAGTCATAAAATGTGCTCATATACCCGAATTTGCAAGATCAACATGCAATTGGCATGGTCCCATGCTTCTGAATATTACTGGCCAATCTAGTCTAGAGATGCCCATAAATTCCTGGTAGAACCACAGGACTTGACAACCAGTCTTAAGGGGCAAGGTTTGGGTCTCTGGTTAAGTTCGTCAAGACGCCTAACTGATGACCCTATCTTGGTAGGTGATTTGCTGCTTAACTTGGTTGGGCCAACCCTCGACGTAGGTTCAAGTTCATTCATACCCTTATCTACCAGCCTTGAGAGCTTCACTGTTAGGGATGCCCCATCTTTGCGCAACATCCTCATTGTTGGTCAATAAGAAAACTCAAGCCACTTGGACTCAAACTGAGATCCAACTGGTGGCCTTCGCAGTTGCTCTCACATTCAGCTGGCTACATCCTTTTTTATAGATGACTTCATCACTGAAACATTCGTCAGTCTCTCAAAAAAATTTCATTCATGGTGGACTGTAATAAAATGTTTGTCTTCACTCATCTCTTAAGCCTGCAATGGTAGCGCTCCAGAATAATAAGCATAAATATGGTCATACTTATCCAAAAACCAAGTGGTTGAATCCTTTCTCTCACGTAGTTGTTGCAAGAATATGGTTAAATCTCCTTCAAACTGCTAAAATAGATATATTTTGACTATATTTGAATCACTTTTGAAATTAAATTAAAAAAAAAAATATGTTTTTTTCCAGGTCTAAGCATGAGAAAATCTACAGAATTGGTTATTCCAATGTAGGTTAAAGGTGTTAGCATGTTTAGACATGTCTTGCTTCAATGGCTGCCTCTCTCTATTGAGAAGTCCTTTAGCCATGAAATTTGGCATCCAGATAGGGGATTCAAAGAGGAATCCAATGGTCTAAATTTTATCTCACTTGGGTCATTATTGAGAGAGATATAACTCGTCAAAGTTGATGGTTTTTTGCTACAGATCTGAGCAGCCAATCAGTCAATCGCAAGTCGAATAGCTTTCACAACAGAATTGACCGTAGAGCTTGGATATGATGTATGGGAGGTCATGAGGAATATCTTCACCAAATTTGGTGACAACACTCCGTATTTTGAGAGAAATGAGGGTTCGTCGGTCAAGATTTGAGATAGTTTGAGGCTTACTGTTATGACCTCAATGACTTTCACATGGGGAATCCTTAAGAGTGTTGCTCTGTTGTAGTTTATAAGACTCTACTCTAAGTTAGGAATGCAATTATTTTAATCTTATGAGAAACTCCTTATAGATTGGAAAACATCTAAATTTTAATGATCGGAGGTCATCCTGGCTATTGCAAGTGTGCCTGACACACGATAAATGTGAGTCTTAACTGTCGGTGTGTACGAAAGAGGGGTCAGTCAAATCATCTCCTAATGAATGGAAATCTTGAGAAAACGGTTGCCACACCTCAATCGTGTCTTTCCTAGAGACTCCAAGTTGTCTCCTACATATCAGGAGTGGGTGCCTTAGTTAAGGCATCTCTTTGACCAATGGTGGATAAGGACATATTATCAAACAGTGTCCAACTTTAATGATCTTTTTACTAAAGGCTTATAAAGCCAAGTATTGGCATCTGAAAGTTTCACCTCATTTCAAAATAATCTGATGAGATTTCTAAAGCTTCCTTGAATGTTCTGGTACATACAGGGTTTCTGTGGTGTACAGTCCAGTGACATCAAAATCTGGAATTTTAGGGAGTTCACCATCAATCTTCTTCCTTTTGTTTACAAGGGAAATGAAAAGTTATAATTTCAAAACACAAATTATGTAAATTATAATGAAAATTAAAAAGATAGCTTTAGTTTTAAAGGGCTTGGTTTGGCAATTATGCTTTTAAGTTAGACCGAGTTAGAATATCTCTTTTAATAATCCAGGAAATTTATCAAACCCTACCATAGAGGTACTCTATTTAACATTTCATTCATTTGTTTACCTAATCTCTTGAAGGACATGTTATTGCGGGTCAATAATGGATTAGAATTTGTTAGAGGGGTAATTAAGAATTTGTCCCTTCATCAAATGAAAAATATTTTTTAAGAAAATTACCTAGGCAGGAATACCAATATCTCACTCTAAATACACTATGGGATATTCATTTTCTTTAAATAATAATAACTCAATAAGTATCATACCATAGCATTTATATTTTCTAATACAAATATCTCATTAGGTCACCATGTGAAATATTAATGTTTTCTAATACTAGTATCTCATGGGTCTTGAGTTTTTACAAGATATTGTTCGATCACCAATGTTTCATACTAAAGGTCGCGTCTGATGTTATCTTCTAAACATCAATATCTCACCAAATAAGTCACCTGAGTTGTATTGTTCTATTCGCATATAGTATTTCATCCTTGGAATATTGGTATTTATGAATTCTTGTCTCTCATAATGTACTTAGGAATAACATGTTGATATTCAAAATATCAATCTCTCACCGATGGCTTTCTCTCAAAATGTGCTTAGAAATAACATGTTGATATTTAAAATACCAATTTCTCTCACAGATGGTTTTATCTAAAGCTACTCTGGTTTTGATACATAGGCAAATATTGCTTCTCCAGCAATATGTGACTCCTTATGTCGTATACCTTGCATTTTAAAAAGAGGATAAATGAATGGGTAAACTGTTAAATAGTGGATTCCTGGGTTAGGATTGATAAATTTCTCTAATCTATCCTTTTTAGGTTTGTTATTTTCACAAGCATGGTGTTCCAAAAATGGTATATATCTTCTATACAAATCATGCAATAATTTTTTGTGAAGCATCTTCTAAATCGACTTCTATAATTAAGTGAATCCTTTGGGAAATCTATAGGGCACAAACTCAATGTGGCAAAAAGAAAGGTTTTATTTTTTTGGGCATTACCAGGTTCTAAGCATTTGATTCTAAGGGATCTGGGTACCTATGAAGGATCTCTTCTTGTACGTTATTTGAAGTTGTCTCTTTTTCATGGTGGCTTGAAACACCGTCATTATCATTCCCTGGTGGGTTAATTCATTGGTAAGATTGGGACTTGGCAAACAATATCCTAACTATGCAGGTTGTCTTCAGTTATTGAAGTATGTTCTTAGCTCTTGGAAAATCTTTTTGCTTTTATTTTTTGTTGTTCCTAAGTGCACATGTCATATAGTAGAAATGCCGCAACAGAATTTCCTTTTGGCAAGTATTGCTAAAAAAAGAGATTCACTTGGTGAAGTGAAAGCATTATTAGAAAACCAGCTGGTTAGAGCCGGAACCAGCCGGTTAGCTCGGAATAGCTAGGGTTTCGAGTCTGGTTAGTGACAATTTTGGTGATCTCCTAGCCTAGGGTACAACTCCATAACATTTCAGGCCCAAAACCGAGAAGTTAGGGTCAAACCGGCCGTATTTTGATCAAACTGGTTGGTTTTTTTGCTAACTAGACCGGTTAGAGAATATAACGGGTTTTATGAACAAATAACGGTACAGTTAAAGTAACGCCCGTTATTTTCAATTGAAGCCATTATTTGATGCAGGAATTCACATGATGATTTTTTTCAAGCTTTTTTTCATTCTTTTTCTTGCCAGCTTTTGGAATTTTTCATGCTTTATAGCTGTAAAACACTATTTATTCTCTATAAAACAAGCAAATTCAAATCCAAAATTGAAAAATCAAGAGATTTTGTGGATTGAAATGGCGGATTGTCACGCTTTTTAAAATTTCCTCCATTTTATCATTATCATCTTCAATAGTAAATGATTTTCGCTGATATTTGAGGGTTTTGAATCCTAATCGAATCATCTACCATATACCTCTTTCAATTTGTTCAAAAAACAAAATATTGGGGGTGAGTTTTGGTCCGAAAAGTTGGTGGATCAATTGCTTTTCTGTTGTTTCTAATTGTGATCAGCAGTATCCTTGAAGTATTGTAAAACTTGAAACTGGAGTGTGTCAACATATATATGTGCTCATATTTTTTAGTAATCAACATAGACTAATGCAATGTTTCTGTAGCACTTGAATATCTAGAGTGCATATTTACATTGAAAAAATACATTTGTGGTAAGGTTTTGTAAACTTATTATCAAACTTCGTTCTAAGAAACAAAAAGATTTATTCGATCTGCTTGGGATCATGTACAGGATCATAGTATTCAAATATTAATTTATATAAAAGGTTGTTTTAATTTTTTTGTAAGATAAATGTATGTAATAAGATATTATACACGTAATCTAAATTTTTTTTAATTTTTATTTTATTTTTTTGGGGGCTTTTGACCCGTTGAAAAAAAAAAAAAAAAAAATCTACCTCACCGGTTAGTCCGGTTAACCACCGCAGTTAGTCCGGTTCCGGTTCTAACCACTCCCAGCCCCATGTTCATTTAACTGTTCCGCTTCGATTTTGCAAACACTGTGGTAAATAGGTTTTTGAAAAAAAAGCCTATTGAGCTCAGAGTTTTGGGATTCACCTAGCCTTGGATTACCCACTGAGGGGCCAGTGTGCGTAGGTAGGACCAGGAGCATAGCTCTTTTGTTCACCTTGAGTAAAGTGTGCACGAGTGTGTGCTGAGCTCATGGTTGAAGCATGGGCTTGTGTGAGAAATGAGAGAAGAGTGACTGTGACATAGGCTGGGAGCCTTTAACAAGAGTGGTATAGCAAAATTGGCGAACCCGCACCTAGGCATGAGGTTAGAATTTATTTTGACAAGTGAGAGAGAGAGAGAAGGGTGAAAACTTTGACGGACCTATGGTTGGGCATGGGTATGGGACATTGGAAGAGTGGGGATTTATTTTTACTGTTTTTGCTCTGTCATTTTTACCCTGTGAACCATGCGTTCGATGCTATGTTTGAACGTCTCCTCTGGTACACCATGGGTTCCTTAGCCTCTTTTTGTGCATGATTTCGCTGCAACTCTCCATTTTCTCCTCATTTTTATGCACTCTTTTGAATGAATTTTGCATATGCCTCCTGCGTTCAAGTCATGGCCATCTCGGTCAGGCCTGACTCAGCCACACTTTTGCTGCACTGTGGAACCTTCTGCATATTTCTCTTTTTTCTTAGGGCATTGCCTTGTATGCTGCCGTGTTTGGGCACCAGAAGCATCAGTTTGTAAAATCCTTTTTCCTGTAGATGGGATTTTTAAAGAAGGAAGATTATGAGAAAGTCTTTTGAGCTCAAGAACACACTCAGTCTGGTTTTTTGTCCAAGGTGGTGCTTTTTTCTTCAGAAGGAGATAAAGAACAAATGATTTGTGGATATAAAAGTGAAAAATTCAAAGAATCTGAACTTCATTACCACTCTACATTTAAAGAAATCCTTACAGTGAAAAGAGGAATTGAGAAATTCCAATTTCATCTTATAGGACAATTTTTTCGTGGTAGAAATGGATCTTTCAACTTTTCCAAATATGCTCAGGTTAAAAAACAAGATACTTCCAAATCCACAGTTACTCAGATGGGCAAGTTGGTTTTCACAATGGAATTTTAAATATAAACATATTTCTGGAAAGAACAATATCTTAGCTGATATGTTTTCTCGAAAGAAATCTTCTGAAGATACTATGCTTCAAATCGTCCCCTTCTGCGGAGCCATAATAAGAATGGATGAGAATGAACCAAGAGATGTTCCTGATGAAATTTATGACATCATACTCACCAAGACAATGGAAGCACGAAATGAGACTATGCAACAAAAAATGCATGAAATATTAATCAGAAATCATGGAGAATGTTTTCAAGGAATTCGATGTCATCCTACATATCCTTTTTTATCCTTATTCCAAACCAGATACTATTATAATATGCCTAAAGAAGCCCTTTGTTTTCTATGGTATCTTACCCAAAACCACCATATCTGTTTTAATTTTCATGTGAGAAAATTATTATTCTGTCTCAGACATTGTCATTTCCTACAATGGAATAATTATGTCCATCCCAACCCCAGAGCTTTCAACTTTTACAAGTTTTTATTAAAACATTACCATTATAATCAATGGACTGAATCCTTTGATTATTATCACAGACCTTATGTTATTATGGCCTTTCTCTTAGACCTTCAATCCCATATTTATTCTGAACATACTTTCATCACCCAACACCCCCATATCCAAACCATTGGATGGTATGATTCTAATCTCCTTAACTTTTGGTTATTTCAAACTGAGCTATGGAAAGAGCTAAAAATCCTCATGTGCTACATTAACAGAATCCAGCCAGAATGAATACCTTTCGATGTCTATGCACGCACAACAGTATAGAATGATGAGACTCCCCGAAGTGCTGCCCTTCTACACCAATTACATATATGGCTTGCTGACCATCCTCCGCCGCCTGAAGGACCAACTGATGGCTCCAGTGATGATTCTTATATTGGCCCCTCACATAGTCCATCCAACTATTCATCACTAAGTTATGATTCGGATGGATTGCCCCTAGATTATGACACAGATTAGAAGGCCACCTGTCACTATACTGTTCAAGATAAGGCCACCCGTCACTATACTGTTCAAGATAAGGCCACCTATCACTCTACTGTTCAAGATAAGCCCACCTGTCACTCTACTGTTTACTACTGTTCAAGATAAGGATGACTCTACTGTTCATGATGGCCTCCTGTCACTGTTCATGTCAGCTACATGTCCACTGTTCATGACACCTGTCACTGTTCATGCCGGCCACCTGTCCACTGTTTATGACACCTGTCCACTGTATATGTCGGCCACCTGCTGCTTTTTATTTTGTTTTGAAATCCGGATTTCAAGTCTGGTGCCTATAAAAGGCCTTGTAGGTTGTTTGTATAGTTCAGAGAGCTGCTTAGAGCCTCTCATTCTAGATTTACTGCTTTGGTGTGCTTTAGTTCTTCTTGAAAGGTAGTTTGACGTAAAAGTTCTTATTTCTCCAAAGAGGGTTTTTGCATTTTTTGTGAAACTCAGTATGGGAATTTGCATAGCAGTCTGTCAAAATTTTTTGCTGAATGGCTTCTAAACTGTGAGGTTGGTCTAATGAAGCAATCCAGGGTAAGGTTAGGTTCCTATAATATAATCCTTTGGAGGTCCATTGAAGTTTTACTTGGTGTAGGACATCAAATCCAAGTAATAGTTCTTTGTTGGGCAAATGGGATCATAACAGTTTGTGCTGGATAACTAGTTTGAGAAAAAGTTTTATCAAAATGGGTTTGCTAATCTGGTTTATGGTAAATTTTTCACCATTAACAGCTCGAAAAGTTTGGTTTCATGTTTCTCAAAACTGTTTTGGTAGCAAATCTGGTTTTAAGATACTAACTGATGCTCATGTATAAAAAAAGGCTGTTATGGACAAAGGTTTGGCATAATTTTCAGGAAGTATCTAGACCAAGGCTATTGGGGTTGGCTAAAAGGGTAAACTAGCTATTTTTGCATGACTTTCATGTGGAGACAATATCTCTGAGATATGAGTGCTGCTTATTTCATTTACCTCATTGTCGTCTGAATATGCAATAAACAATAGGGTTTCTGAAGTTTGTTCATCACCAAGAGAGAACACAGATTCTAAATCATCATCAATTTCTTCATTCAGAACTTGTGAAAGGAGGTGGATAATCTTTTTCTTCTTTTTCTGATTAGGGCAGTTTTTCGCAAAATGTCCCTTTTGACGACAGACATAGCATCTATCTCCTTTCTTGTGTTTAAAATTTTGGAACCTTGATCTTTTGAGATATTTAAATCTCTTGTATTTTTTCTTCGATGTTTGAGGTTTTTGTCATTTTTCCAATTAGATGGACAGGTGGCATGAACAGTGGACAGGTGGCGACATGAACAGTGACAGGTGTCATGAACAGTGGATAAGTGGCATGCACAGTGGACAGGTGGTCGACATGAACAGTGACAAGAGGCCATCATGAACAATAGAGTCATCCTTATCTTGAACAGTAGTGAACAGTAGAGTGACAGGTGGGCTTATCTTGAACAGTAGAGTGACAGGTGGCCTTATCTTGAACAATATAACAATATAGTGACAGGTGGCCTTCTATTTATCAAAGTTGATAACAATTCCCAACGTGTCTGTCATTATATTCCTAGACATATCTCTCGAGAAAGGTTGCTTTAATTACATTTTGTTACAACCATCTTGGTTGTGCTCATCATTGTGATTAAGCATTGTTTAGGCAAGCATGCTTGGGCAGTTCTTGTAATAGGAAAAAGGGAGAAATTGAGGGTCACTTTGTGGTGACGGGAATTTGACCCTAGGACTCGTGACTTCTTAAAATCTCCTGGGTAATTTGGACTAGCCAAACACCTTCTTTGCTAACCCTTAGCATATAGGGGAAATGCTACAGAAATTATTACAAAATTTCTCATGCTCATATGTGTATATGTCACTTGTTCATCGTTTTCTCATGTGCTTCCCTTGCAGGCAAAATTCTTGATGTACCCTAATTACCATGTCTTGGGGAATTAGACATAGGTAAATATAAAGGTGCTTTTTTTTGTGAGGTCCACCTCTTGATATGTATTTGAACCAACTCGAAAATGGAGTGGCCTCTAAGTATTACCTATGTAGGAGAAGATACGTTGTTTTTATCTTAATGAAGATGAGAATGGCGAGCTTGTGTTCCAAGGAGATGGTATACCAATATACCATGCTTTCCATAGGAATTTGATTCAGATTCTACTTTGAGCAATAGGATGCTGGCAAAGAAAGGATTGCACTGGGCCTCTGGTGGACTCCGTTTTGAAGCGGAGCACCAATATATGAGGGGATACAGCACCTGGACAAATGATGTCCTTGAATCACATGCTCGAACTTGGAGGCATGCGGTTTAGCAGTAGCATGCCAGTGTTCAACTGGCTATTATGATAGGTGCTCAAACAGCATGAGGGCTTTGTTAGAGACCTGGTGTCACAAAACTAATAGTTGGCACCTAGATCTTAGTGAGGGGGCATCACTCTCCTCGATATGTATTTCTGGCGGGCTGCCAATGTTGGGCTTCATGTACGAGGAATTTATTCTTGATAATGAAGTGATTTTTGGAGACAAGCCAATTAATGGCGAGCCCGCTCCTCCGGGTCTCAGGGAGTTGTTTGAAATTTATCAACTCCTATATTCCGAAGTGAAAACGAAGTCTAAGGTTGTATCCTTTACAACATGGAGAGACTTCTTCATGGGGACCATCGTGACAGATGGGAACCCAGTCCTGGTGGCACCCTGGACGATGACGAACAAGGGTTGGGAGAAGAAGGGGACACCAAGGCACCTGTACGTCCTCCAAGAAGGCATGTGAAAGACCAGGTGCACTTGGCTACTTACTTGACCCTTTTTATGTGCAAGTTCGCACTTTCAAGGTCGAATGGCAACGTGATTCGTCCTGATTGCTTATATGTGGCTTGCTGGCTTGCACAGGGGCATGAATATGCCTTATCTCAACCTGTATATGTGCAGCATATACCACGGCTAAAGAGCAATAACACATGGTAAAGCTGCTATGAAGAATAGTAAAAGTGAATCTTTTGGAGGGGAGGTGCTTTTAGGTCGCTTTAGGTGCTTTTGGCTCGCATATTTTCCAAAATCATACCAGATCAATGAAGGTCTTTCAGGGTTTGGATGCCCCCAGATGTTAAAAATTACGGGTATGAAGGCCATTTATAGGGGGCCAGGTGAAGCGCTCAAGTTCTTGACTAACCCCTCCTTCCTTTCTTGTGGTAGCCCATTCTCAGTAGAGGGTCTCAACGACCTTGTATATACTGATTCTTTCGGTGAGGTTTTTGATGGGCGTACCACTGAAACCAAAGAAATAATGTATCTCCTGAGCGTCAAGGGATGCATATTTCCATTCCGAGGTGTTGAGACAAGAAATTCGAGGGTTATTTCCCCCATGGATTTGCTTGCCAACATGGCCTAGATTAGGGGTGCTCCTTCACGGTGCTCTTTGAAAAGAAATATGGGAAGAAAGGTGCCCAGCAGGACCATGATCTTCTAGGAACCAACATGGAAGCTTGGACAAACAAGAATATGAGGATGGCCTAGGAGACTTGCCTTAATCGCACGGGCCTGAGCAAATTCATTGTTCCTCATTATGGCCGTGTAGGCCATGCTACTGAAGGCTATTGGCAGTGGTGGAATGTCACCAATTGCTCGTATTGAAAGGCGAACCACTCATGGAAAGCCATCAATAGTACCATGTGTGAGCCCTGGCACAGGAAGTACTTCACACATTCAGCTATCTCAAAGGTCTATGAATTGGATTACCCTCTGCGCTGGAAGAAAATTGACGAACCTTGCTCCATAGCAGTGGACCTTGCTGCTACTCAAGATCCCTTTTTGATGACCTCTGCTCTATCTTTGACTGAGCAAAGGGTCATGCTATTCCAGGTCATGAGGGTCTTCTTGTCAAAGACCTAAATGCACTGATAGGGAGTGAGCCTCATTCTGCTCCCCTTGCAAGACCCCATCGTGGCAAGAAGCTTAGTGAACCGGACCGGTGGCTAGGTTCGGGGTGAAGAGTTCCCAGTACGAAGCAAGGGGTTCTTGGTAGGAAGTGAGAAATTCTAAGGGTAGTCTCTTGTGGGGAAAGTTTTCTCTCTCCTCACTTTGGGGAAAAGGGGTAGAGATAAAAATATCATAAACTAAGGGAAGTTCAAGCTATTGCATTAAATTTTTTTTACTTACATTAGCCTCTTGAACTTATGGTTACAAATGATCATGCCATGCTTATATAACATCCCCTTTAAACAAGGCTAGATGCCCAAAACTTACCTAAATTGTTGAACATTGCATTTTTCATGATTTAAAATTAAATCCCGTTTTTGAAAAAAATAACCATTTTGCCCCTACGCACAATCTTAGAAATGGCGAGATGGTCTCCAAAAAGTGGTTATGGGCTATGGCGATCATTCGTGGCTCATTTCAGGTCCTTCCGACAACCTTCCGACGAAAATAATACCGCGAAAGTGATGGTCTCGGTGAGGCGATCATTTAGCATATTACTTGATTATTGAATCGATGTTTTGAGCTCCTAACAGAAGCCGATAAAAGGTGGGAGACTTACATTCTTATATCTTAGATCTTGTTCATTTCTTGACGTTTTGGTTCGATACTTCTACCGTAGAATGACGGGGAAGCCGCCATGATCGCTTTGTGGCAAGAATTGCTCCATTTGGTGACCGGATCATCACTTTTCAAATTGGCGTACCGGAATATGGATTCCATCTGCCGAAAAATATCTCTTCTTGCAACCTCAAAATACAGCCTTTTCAGTCATTTTATCACGTATGATGTTTACTTCGGATTGAAGCCCACAACATCACGGTCGCAACGAACTCATTTTCAAGTTGATCCGAGGTCCGGGGTTCGTGATATGACCATTTGATTGAAGGGATCTCCTTCTTGAAAAAATATGTAACACATGAGTTTTCTTGAACAAATTCTCTCTAGCATTTCTTTCGTCTCAGGCCGTGTCATGGGCCGTGCTTGATATCAAAATGTACGCTCGACGAGACGAAGAACCTCCTAAAATTTTCGCTCAATCCGACTTAAGATGGAGAAGTTATGGCCTTTTGAAGGTTATCCAGAAATCATAAGACACAATTTCATAAATGGAAATTAGTTCACCGAGCGTGCACCAGAATAGTGTGTAACCTACCCGTTTTGAGTAAGTCTTCCGAAGAATGGTCTAGATTCGTCCAAATGAGCTGAAATTTGATATGTGGAGGTTTTCAGGCCTTCTGAATCCAACGAAAGTGGTCTAGTGTTCATATGAGGCCCCAGAGAAAGGGATATGGTTATAATGTGCTTTTCCAGCACGTTAGGGGCCAAATTTGAAAATTGGTTTTATGTCTGATCCACCTTAATTTCATTGGATCGCGACGAAACTTGACGGGTGTTCTTAGGGAGTCAAGTGCTACCCCGATATGCTTTCTGGGACCACTCCAACGCCCTTCAAAATTTATTTTAATAGTGCTTCTATATTTCGCATCCATTTTGGTACCTGCAGGCTTATGTCGCAATTAACTTCCTCCTTATTCACACCGGAGATACAAGTGTCGAAAAATACCGTATAACAATAACGTCTCCTTGTTAAATGTTTCGAGTCATAAGAGAAGTAATCAACGACAAAGGCGAGATAGGAAGGTGATGAAATGAATGGATTGAAAAGGGTATAGTTTAAGGAAGAAAGATTGGTATAAGAAGGTGACAAAATGAAAGGGTAAAGAAAAAGGGGTTTAGTTTAAGGAAGAAAGAATGACATGTATGAATGGCTAGGTGCGGGTGGAGATGTGAGTGCGTTGTAGGGAGCGAAGGTATAGGTGTGAGAGAAGGACGTGAGTGGGCGATGATGTAAATGCGGGGACGTGGGTAAGTATTGGTGTAGGAGCGAGTAGAGAGATGGAAGTGAATGAGTGATGATGTAGGCACGGGTGGAGATGCAAGTGTGCTATAGAGAGTGAGGGTACAAGTGTGTTGCAGAACGCGAGTAGGCGAGTGCACAACTGAGCGTGGGTAGACGAGTGCGCCGCAGAGCGCGGGGTAGGCGAGTGCGCTGCAGAGCATGGGTAGGTGAGTGCGCTACAAAACATAGGGAGATGAGTGCATTGCATAGCGGGGGTAGACTAGATGACAGAAGCAAAGAAAGGAGCTAGGCCCTCCCTAGGCACAGGTCCGTGATTTCAGACTAGAGAAAGAATGAGAGAGAAAAAAAGAGAAGGAAGAAAGATAAGAGGTGTAGGGGACCACCCTGAACTCATGTGGGCCCACCCTGAACTCATGTGGGCCCACCCTGAACTCATGTGGGAAGAGAGGGAAAGAGAGATGAGGAGAGAGAAAGAGTTGAAGATGAGAGAGAGAAAGAAGAGGGAGTAAGGAGGGTAGAGGAGAGAGAGTGGACTTAAGATGGGCTTGAGCCTAAGTGCGCATCCTGGGGCCTTGGGCCTTGGTCCTTGGGTTTAGGCTAAGGTTAGGACTTAAGGGTGATGTATGGGATAAGATGTAGGGTATGGTGGTCTAAGGGATAGTGTATGGTGTATGAGATGGACTAGGGTGTATGGAGTGGGTTGTCGTGTATGGTGGGCTAGGGGTATTTCTCTCTCTAACAAATAATTCTCTCTCCTCTCCATTTGGTCTTGAACGTGTGAGAAAAGTAAAGAAAATTAACTGAAACTCACTCCAAAATGCTCATGCAAATGAATACTCAAAAGCTAAAGAGAATTCAAAGGCCAAAATTTCAAGACCAAATGTTCCTTCAATTTTTCAGCCCCTCAATACAAGTGACATGGGTTTTCTTATATAGAGCAACCACTAAACAGGGGTGGAATGCAAAGTACCCAAAATTGTTAAAAAATGCACAATCATTCAATTAAAATAATCATCATGTATTTGGATCTAATAGCCAAAATACCGCTAAGCACTTTTCAACAAATTCTAAAATCATCCCTCCATGAGGGGCCTCTTACCATTGCTGGTCTATGGGAGATTTTTTGGATACCCATAATGGAAATTCCGACGATCAATCATCATAGAATCGATGCTTGCATTCTTGTGAATGTTTTTATACCATTCGATCATCTTGAAATTGATTTTTTAGGAAGAACCTAAAATCCGGCCAAGTCCATAAACTTTACAATTCTTCATCCATCAATGTAAGTTGATTTGTGATGTTTCAAGTCTTCATTTTTAGCGCAAATTGAAGAGGACATTGTCACAATCATTTTGAGGTAAATTTCGTCCGTTTTGATCTTGAATTGAACAAATTCCAAATTTGGGAGGTCGTTGAAAAATGGAATCCTAATGATTGAAAAGTATGCCTTTCTTCAACCACTAAATTTGTGTCATCTGAGTTCCGATCATGCACAAAACATGTTCCAAAATGTAGCTCTTTGTAACACGGTCACAACGGACCCATATTCGTGACGATCCGACACCAAGATCTTGAGCTACGGCCTTCCAAGAATTGGATGTTCTTTTTTATAAATTCTAAATTTTCATGTTTTTGAGCACATCTTCTCTCTAGAAATTCTCTCATCTCAGGTTATGTCAAGATGCATGCCTTATATCAAAATGATCGGGTCATCAAGGTCTAACTCGTGTCCAAATTTGAGCTTAGTTGGACATAAAATGAGCATGATATGATCATTTGAAAATCACCCAAACTGAGAAGACAGTTCCCATAAGTGGAACCTGGTTCGTTGAGGCTAAACTGCAATATTGTAAAACATACCCTTTTATGGTAAGTTGGGCCCAAAAAGGTCCCGAAGGGTCCAGGTTAGCCCAAATTTGGTCCCTCAGGGTTTCTCGATGTTCCAGATCTAATGGAGGTGGTCTTGTAATGTTTTGAGACTTAAAAAATAAGGTTGTAGTTGTAAGGTCCATTTTTAGCATAATAGGAACTGGATTTTGATAATTAAGTTTCGTCCTGATCATATCAAAACTTATCAGAACTCGAACTTTACAAGTGTCATTAGGGTATCCCAAAATACCATCTTATGCATTTTGAAGCCATTCTAACACTTCTTTAGAGGTCGCAAAAGTTTTAAGCTTATTGTTGTAGTGTTCCCATGGTCTGACAATGTCTTCGGTACCGGGAGGGCCAGGTTACTACTGGCTCTTTTCTTATTCGTATCAAGGATACAAGTACGGCAAAAATGACATATAACACCCTTATCCCACATTGTAGTGATTTTCTATCTAAGGGTATTTTATGCAATTAATTGAGGGTAAATTAAAATTTCTAGATAGAAAGAAAAATATTTTTTAACTTTAGTGGAGATTAACACTATCTATATGAGGTGTGATATCACCTATATGGATCATTAAATGCTTTGTAACTAATCATTATTTTCTTATAGAAATGTCTACGATGAAAAATTGCCATGCCCAAAAAGTTTTGTACTACAAAGTAAGGATAATGTTTATTCAGTTAATGTTGAGTAGGTTAAGTGAACACTTCATATGTAGAACTAACTTAACAAAACCCAAATTAAATTATATAAAATCATGATTGTATTAGTTTAATACAAATTATGTAATAACATATCTATTTCATAACTAGCAAAACTATTGTTATACAATAATGATGATTATCCAGTCTATTCTATCTATCTATCTATTTATCTATATTATTAAGTTAAAATTAAGGGGTAGACATGTATCGCAAGAATAAAAAGAGAGTCTACCTCTAGATAAATTTTAGGGTAGGTACTCTTTTATTGCAGTGGTAGAGGAAGATATAAACTAGAAAGATAGAGAGGCAATGCATAGGGGGAGAGAGATACAGAGACTTCGATAGAAATAGAGCCTTATCTAGAGAGAAATACTTCTTAAAACAATACATGTAGAGAGAGATGTATAGATAGATGTAGAGAGAGTGAGAGGAACTCCTTAACTTTAATACATAAAGAGAGATATAAGAACTAGAGATAGAAATTATGTGAAGGGCAGGGAGATGAGTAGAGAGAGAGATAGAGAGATGTGGAGGGAGAGAGTTCCTAAAATAATGCTAAAAAAAATTGTGCCTATCATGGTATTTGAATATATAGTGAGAATAGAAGAAATATAAATTTAGCTTTAAAAGTTTCAATATTTCTATATTTAACTTAAGATGTATGTCTATCATGTAGATATTTTAGGATAATTATCTAGACATCCCATATTTTAAGTATTCTAATATCCAGTTCGTTTAGAATGTTTGTGATTTTTCATAAGATCCTAATAATTTTAAACTACTAATGGATTGTCCCCGTATAGAATTATCCTAAATTGATAATAGATTGTATTTGTATCCCTTATCAATCTAGTGTCATACGATCATAAAAAATTTAGCATTATACCTGTTTTTTTTTCGTGTTGAAAAAATGGTCCTAACTTTTATTTTGTTCTCACTTTTTATATGCATTCATCATCCTAGGCTGACTATATCGCTCCAAAGGTAGAGGTAAGAATGTAAAAACTCAAGTTTCATATTAGTAAAAGAGTATAACCTACATCATCAAACAACATTCGAGATTCATTAGAGGTACATACGAAACAAATCTTCTTCTCTTAATGTGTCTCTGGGTGTTGTTGTTGCCCCCTCCAATTCATGATCAAATCCAACTATTTTTTGCTATGCAACATTGTATTATGGCTTTGCGATTGCTTCAATTTAAGAAGCACTCCCTCATTATCCTTAATAACATAAGTGGACTTTTTCTTCTCTTTCTACTTCTCCATTACTGAATTTCTCTTTTCTTCTTGATCATGACTAGTAAATTTCTCCTTGTAGCGTGAGGTAAGGAAATTAAGTAATTTTTCTCTTGGAGCTTTTACGTAGGCAATGGCTTCAATATCGAAAGACTAGACCTCTCTCATGGGGGTTAGCCTATGATGACAATCCTGCCATGGTTACCCCCAAACCTCCTGACCGTTCTTCTTCAACTCCGGACTACTCCCATGAAGGCCCTGTGCAGTCCTTTTCATTCTCTAATTGACGTTTGCAGGCCATGATCGACGGCTACTTCTACGAGTGGCAATATTGTTGTGCTTTAGCCATTGCCACCTGTCAATGGTGATCTCACGCAATCGGTTGCTAGACCCTTTTCTCCTTTGTCTCTAAGTAATTTTCCCTCTCTTTCTTATGTCGATAGTGGTCTTCCCCCCTATGTGAACCAAGGTGTGGGGCCTTCCTTAGAAGTTGATGAGCAATATATATCTCTTTTGCAAACAATAATAGCAATGCGTGAATGAATACCTCATCATCTTCGATTTTCCTCTTTGGCAAGCATGGTGTGCAAAATGGGGTTGTGTATTTTGAGGATACAATTTTGAAATCCCCACAATCATTGAAGGTACATAATGTGCTGTTATTGATGAAAATACTTACAAGAAATGTGCAGCGAGATGGAGCTATTAATTGCTTGGTTACTTTCTTAGCAGTAGGCCTGAACGGAAGTACATGAAACTACGTTGATTAAGAAGTGGTGCCTTCAATCTTATTTGGAAATCATTTCGCTCAATAATGATTTTCTGCTCTTTCAATTTAAATCGAGCAAAGAAATGGCGATTGAAATGACCAAAGGTCCATGGTTTATCAATAAGAAGCGCCTTGTTCTAAATTCTAACATCGTTCCTTTTAGGAAGGATCTTTGCACCATCGTTTAAAACAAAAAGCTTCCCAAACCCTCTTCTCTGTTAGGAGCCCAAAATCCTTTTTTAAGTTCTAGCATGGGTTGAAAAGCCAATTTTCATGGATAGGCCAATGCATTTGAAAACCAGGACAGAGGTGAGGGTCTGTTTTGAAATGAAAATCAATATTGACTGACGGGATGAGATTTTCATCAACTT
Source organism: Amborella trichopoda (assembly GCF_000471905.2). Next base: position 6,179,726 of record NW_006494789.1, read on the forward strand.
GGTTAGTTGCTTACTGCAACAAAATATCTTATATAAATTTATGTCGGTGGTGTGCAAGAAATACAAATCGCTTGGAAAAACAAGTGAGATTTGTAAGAGGCGCTCGGGATTGTCCAATGTGAAAAATATAAAGGCGCAAATACAACATGGAGGAAATTCTTAACCAATGGAGGCAAAAAAGCTAAATGGCAAGGATCTTTGGAGAGTAAAGAAAGGTGGACATGAATTTTTGTTTCAGAATAAATTTTCCCCAGTGAATGGTGGTATGTACGATGCTTTTGTAGAGCTTGATGATGGAGATATCAGTCTGCAACACTTTTAAGAATGCTCAAATGACTAGGGCCTTCAGGGCCCCTTGGATCGATCGCTTACATGGTGGAGAAACCTAATTCTCCAGCTGTGGATAGAGAATTGGACCTCTCGCCTAGGTCGATCTTCTCTATTGGATGGGATGTGGATGGAGAGCTTGTTGTCATGCACGGAGGACCACTAGATGGAGGATTGGATGGTGCTTTTGATGAGGCTAAGGTTCATAACGGTATTGGTCGATAGGTTGGATATGGTGGTCTTATCTTCTCCTAATTTTGTGGTATATGTTGTTGATACTAAGATGTCTATTTAATTTGGTAGGCCACATTTACTCCTTAGAGGACCATCAAACCATTGGAAATATTATTGATATGGAAAAGGTGTAGGTAGTTTCTAATAAAGATATAGATGCTATATCAGTTATAGATCTTGGAAGTTTCAAAATTTTAGGTGGACCAATTGCAAATGAAACATTAATTGGTGCTTCTATTGAGAACAAAACTTTACTTGGTGGTGCTCTCGTGGAAGAAACTTTGGATATTTTGAAAGAAGTTGAAAACTTAATTGTTGCAGTTGATAAAACACCTTCGAACTCTACAAGGGATACAATTCCACTTTATACAGTTGAAACTGGAGACAGGCATGCGAATGGGTTGGTTACCTGATCTGCCGAAGTTGCATTTGAGGGGAATTGTCAGGGATGGCTAAGGATGGGACCGAGGAAACTTCGTTGATACCTACTGCTGAGGTTATGTCATGTGAAGTTCCTTTTGTTGAGCCTTTGGCCCCATGCAACTATGAAGATTGATGAGAATTTGGGATTGAAAATTGAAGGGAGTGTATAACAACATAAGAAATATAAAGGCAAAGCAAGAGGACAAAGAGTCTCAAGGTCGATGTTAAGTGTTGTGCACAAGGAGGGGGGTACTTCCCACCCAGATATCGATACTTCCTCATAATTTGTTTTATGTTTGTCATTGTTTGGAATGTTAGAGGTATAAGTGCAGTTAGTAGATCATTTGATATCATAAATATTACTCTTAAACATAATGTTGGTCTATGCTTTCTACTAGAAACTAGGATGAAATCGCAATTGGCTGATAGGTGATCTAGAAAGATTTACTTTTACAATTCATTTGTGATTAATGAGATGAAAGGGAAAACTGGAATAATGATGACATAGAACCCAAATATATATGTTGAATGCTTTTGAGGTACATACATGAAGTACACGAGGGCTTCTTTTATTACCATGGGCCTGTACGAGAGGAATTCAGTGTCAGAAAGAGCGATTTTATGAGATAATTTTCGATACTTGAAGAACACATATTCAGAACTATTGTTGATTTTAGGTGATTTTAATTCCATTTTGGAAGGATTAGAGAAGTATGGTGGTTAGGAATGACCTTAGTGTGGATGTTGTGAACTTTGCAATGATGTTAGTGGATTGTGCTCTTGTAGACTTGGGTTCTGCTAGAGGCTGGTTCTCTTGATTGAATAGTAGTGTGGGAATCCAATGTATAGGTGTGCACCTTGATCGAGTGTTAGCTAATGTAGATTGAATGTTATCAATGCTTGATACTAATATGCAACTATTGCCTAAAGGAACGTTAGATCATTCTTCCCTACTAGTTTCACCTTCTTTCCTTCCTCCTTCTAATCTTAAACCTTTTCGGTATTTTTCTATGCGGCAAGAGGCCCAAGGCTTTGTGAATCTTGGCAAGTATTCATGGCAGGGAAGGGTTGGTCACTCTCCTATGTACATGTTTGTTGCTAAAACTCAAGAGGTTATGTGGTGAGATTTTTATATGGAACAAAACATCCTTTAGAATTATTAGCATATAAATAAGAGATTTAAGGGGAAAACTTTTGATATGCAATATGTTATTGACATCAACCCAAGTGATTCTTACATTACCTTGGAAGAAGCTTGAGCTATAACCTAACTACAGTCTTTATTGGCTAACTACAGTCTCTATTGGCTAAAGATGAGAGTATATGGAGGAAAAAGTCACGAGAGACATGGTTAAAGGAAGGAGACTCCAACACTAGATTCTTTCATACGTCCACTACTATTAGAAGAAGGAATAACAAAATTCTCTACTTAAAGGGCATCAATGGAAATCTCATATCAGAGCATGAGGATATTGAATTCCATATGGCTGCTTATTTTGAGAGCATTTTATGGAATGATGATCATATCTCCTCTACGGACCCTTGAGCCAAAAAAACATTTATGCCTAGGTGTGTCACGGTCCAATGCATGAAGCTTACCAAAAACATTTCTCTTGGAGAAGTAAGGGAGTGCATATGGACCATAAAAGAGGAAAGTGCACCAGAACTTGATGGTTTTGGTGTTGGTTTTTATAAATTCAGTTGTGATATCATTAAGAATGATCTTCTCTTTGCTCTTAAAGATTTTTTGGAAAGGCTAAGTTCTTGAGAGAGTTAAACTCTACATTCATCTGTTTGATCCCTAAAATTTCATGCTCTTCATTTTTGAAGGATTTTCAACCTATTGGATTGTGCTATGTACTCTACAAAATTATCGGCAAAATTATTGCATGCAGATTAAGGAAAATGTTAGACGATCTCATTCACTCGTGTCAGTCAAATTTTTTTTAAAAAAAATTGATAACAGATAACGTCCTCATGGCTAATAAGCTGGTATCACTATGCCATACAACTTCAGCTCGACTGAAAATATGTCTGCAGCTGGATCTGACTAGTGTATATGATCAGGTGTCTTGGAGTTTCATTCTTGATAGACTTTATAAATTGGGATTTCCAACTATCTTCATCTCTTCAGTACAGTTATTCATCACTACTACTCCTTTCTCTATTATGCACAATGGTTCTCCTATAGGATATTTCAGAGGAAAGCGTAGCCTTCATTAGGGTGATCCACTATCACCATACCTATTTCTTTTTATGATGGATTATCTTAGCCGAATGCTTGATGAATCCTTTTTAAGCAATTCCTTGCCTCTTTCTTTCCCATTTAGCTACAACTATCGGGTCAACCATCTTCTCTATGCTGATGATGCCCTTAGTTTCTATGGCACCTTTCTTCAAGAAGCCTCCTTTATAAGGCATATTTTGGATGACTTCTACAAGATATCTGACCAGAAATTTGTTGATAATAAATACAAGGTTATATTCTTTAATATTCTTGATCGTGTGAAAACCCAGATTGTTAGTTTGAACCAGTTTGGTATAGGTGAACTTCCTGTCAAATATTTGGGATTGTCTTTATTCCATGGTTATTTGAGGCATCAGCATTGTCAAAGCTTAATTGGGAAGATCTTTGATAAGATTGGCTTGTGGTAAGCTTTATCCCTTTCATTTGCAGGAAGATTGCAGTTGCTTATGTCGATGTTGTAGCAAAATGTTCTTTGGCAGGGACTACTGAGAATAGGTGACATCTAGTTAATTAAATACGATATGCCTAAAACGAGAGGAGGGGAGTCACGACTTCATCATGTGTTGGATTCTATATTGAAATCCAAAACATGAGTCATCTCTAGTCCATCTAGTCTCCTGACAAAATTCTTCAAACATAGGCATTTCAGCAAGTTGGCATTCGGCATTTCAGCAAGCTGGCATTCTCAGTCAAGAATTTGTTCGCTTGCCTAGAAAGATATAGTTTTGGTAAGCTGCTATTTAATGTTAGGTGGCTGGTAGGTAATGGAATATAAATTGATTTTTAGAATGATCGGTGGTTATCAAAACACTCTTTGTTGAAGCTTTATGGCACTAACAATATCTTAGATACTAATCATCAATAGTGAAAGTGTCTGACTTTCTGGATAGTACGCTTCTCATAGGGAATCTTCTTTCCTCCTTCCCTAACTATCTTTCATATGAGGTGCTTTCTTATGTGTTATTTATACATCGACTTGAGGATCAGCTTGTTTGGACTCAAGCGGAGGATGGTCATTTTTCAGTTAGGAGAGCTTGGGAATACATAAGAAAGGATGCGCATGTGTAGTCTTGTTTCAAAGTATTGTCATCTACACCATCTCTTCCCAGGGAAAAATGGTTCGTCTGGTTAGCCTTACATTCTACGTTATCGACTTTGTCGATACTATAATTGAGGGGCTTGCTTCGTTCTCTTTTTACCCCTTTTGCTTCTAGGAGGAGGAGCTTTCAGATTATATCATTGTTTAATGCTCGTATTCGAAGTTCATCTAGAGATCCATCTTTAATAGACTTAGGAAATTCTTCCCTTTTGAGAAAACCACAATGTCCCTGATAGCCAAATGAGTTAAAGTTAGATTTTGATCCACAGGTATGTAGTTTGCTTGGAAATTTTTGTTTACCATTTCCACTTGGCACCTTTGGATGGAGAAGAATTCTTGGTTACATGGTGGATTGATAATGCCAAGGAGCAACTACTACGACATATTTTTTTTCAAGAGCTAAAAATTGGGCCTTCCATTGCTCAGAATTTAATATAGCTGTTAATCTTAACCTACAATGGAATATGATGCCACCCCTATTCAAATTCGTGTAGTGTTGCTGCCTCCTCCATTAGGCTCTTTTAAAGTTAACATCAATGGAGCTTATAAGAAGAATTCGGGTAATGCTGGCTATCGGAGTATCATCAAAAATGATGCAGGTGGATTAATTGCAACCTTTGCAGCTCCATTGGGTAACAATTCTAATAACACAACTGAATTTCATACACTTGATAAGGGGACTTCCTTGACTAGGGAGATGAACTGTGTACCTCTTGTCATCAAAAGTGACTCCAAGATTCTTGTGGATTCTATGAGTTGTCACTGCAGGCCTCCATGAAGAATGTGCATAATCTTAAAGAAATGTATGTCAAAGTTTGCAACTTTTTCTCATCATTAAGGGAAGATACGATATGCCTTCAGAGAGGGGAACATGGTTGTTGATTCTTTGGCAAAAGCAGCAGTATCTTTGAATGAAACAACGTTTTGGCATGCTCGCCTCGTAGATTTTGTAACGACTTTCATTTTGTCTGATGTTGTTGGTGTCCCCTTGCCAAGGGTTATATAAAAGTTGTTCATTTTCTTAATTCTTAATAACCAGGTACGAGCTCTATATCCTCATTGATTCACTAAAACAAAATGTTCTTAGAGTTTGGGAGCTTTGTGAAGTATAGGACTCACAACTTTAATATACATATATTTTAATATATTTTTGTGGCCTTTTAGATATTTCAAAATCCAATAATGATAGGAAGGATTTTGTATTCATACAGGTTTTTGATGATGTTAATATAAGTCTCTCAAATAAAGAATTGGAACTGGGGAAAGGATGTAACAAATGAGAGTGGCAAAAACCTGAGAAATGCTTAAAATCTATATTGTTTTTTTGTCTTTAAGGGTTTGTAGACTATGAGTTCATACATGTTGCTTGAACTTCCTCAATCTCAGTCATGTAAATAGGGAGATAGAAACTAGAGAGAGAGACTATGCATTGGGGATAGAGAGCGAGACTGGGAGATGTGGATATATATATATATATATATATATATATA
>NW_006494789.1:6186681-6214181 GCF_000471905.2 Amborella trichopoda
TCCCTCTCTCTCTCTCTACCAAAACGTCATCTTAGGGCTTTTTTTCTTTACAATTTTTTACGGTGAATCCGACCTACAAGCAGCCATTGTTTGAAGCACAAGTAAGCACATTAAACAATTTGATTTGATTTATTGTTGGAAGAATACAGTCTTTTTGTTTTGATTGTTTGATTTATTATTGGTGAGTGATATTTTAATCCAAATCCAAAATGATTATGTGGGGCTGGTTTTTTTTGGTTTTTCATATGAAAAGAATATGGGGTGGGGTTTGGGTTACATGCCTCTCTCTTGCTCTCTAAAACACATTGCCATTTTTCCCAAGCGAGACTTTTCTGTTTTTTCTAATTTTTAATTTTTTTTGGATAGTTGAATGAACCTTGAAGCTAATATGATCAGGGATATTTTGATTTATGGATAACGAGATGGTCCTCTAATAATAGGGGTATTTTCCTTACTGTTTATGAAATTCATTATGCTGGTTTATGAAAATAGAAGAAAAAACCCACCCTAAACTCTCTCTCCTCGAAACTCTTTCAGCGAAGAAGAAAACGCATGGCAGAATCTCCCTCTCTCTCTCCCGCCCGATATCCCCCCCTCCCCTCTAGTTTCAACCTAACTGAGCCCCTCATCTTTTTCTCTAACCTAAACGAGCCCAATGTCCTTCTGTCTGTGTCTCATCTTCAACACTATCTTTGAGGCCATTTCAGGTATAGATTCATCCTATTATTTTATTTTTAAGTTGATTCATCCATTTTGAATATGAAGCATATGCATTTTGCAATAAGGTTTGCCATTTTGAACGTGAAGCATGTTGCATAGATCTGTATTTTTGGGTTTTTTGGATGAGTGATGTTTGCTTATGTTTTTTTGGGTCTTTTGGATGATTGATGCTTAGTTCGGATTCTGTAAATTTGTACGATCTCAAAACCATGTTATTAGATGAATTAGGCTTTGTGATCTGTGGTTTTGTTTTTGCCACATTTAGGGGTTTTTCGCTTTTCAGTCATTGAATGTGTCACAAAGCAAATGAATCAGTCTGTCAAAAATCAAGCTTTTTTTCGATGAATCATGTATAGTATGGGGTTTGCAAAGTTGTAATTTTTAGGGCTGATTTTGTTCTTACATGAACCATATTGTAGTAGGGATTGCTATTTTTTAATCTGAAGCATATTGCAGTAGTGTTTAATTACTTTCTGAGTTCCTTGATTAATTGTATACTATTTTTAGATTTGTATTTTTGGGACTTTTGGATGAGTGATGCTTTCTTATGGTTATTTTGTGATTTCCAAGAGAAATTCATGTCCTTTGTTTCATTTTTATGAAATTGGGATGCAATCTAGACCTTTGAACTACACATCATGTCATCAGTTTCCAGAAGTGCCAAAGGATATCATTGGCGAACCTGTCCATAATGCAACTTACAATGCAAATTAAGTACATCAAGCTCCCGATCGAACCCCTATAAGAATGTACTATTGGAGTACAAATTGTACTTTTTTCCAATGGTACGATGAATATATGGAAGGAATGATTTATAATATAAACTTGAGGCATTGTGATATACACCAAAACAATCAGTCACAAGAATCGCAAGAGCGTATTATGGTCAAGCCTGAACTGATGGTCATACAACAACAAATTATTGATACTTTAGTACGTATGCAATAATTATTAGTTTTCTTGTGTGTAGCAAATGTGTTTATGTTTGTATTACTTTTGTTGAAAAGTGTTTGATATAAGAGACAGGCATTGACGGTATTCATATAGTGTTCATGTATTAAACTGAATCAGCCATGTTAACATGCGTTGACAATGTGATGATGTATGCCAAAGTGAAATGGTCTCATTGAATACAATCCCAATTGTATAACTAGATAATAAATTGTACACAGCAAATTGTAATAGCTTGCGGCATAAATAGAGTGTTTTGCCAAATTCTTTGTGCAAAAGGAAACCAGCAATGTTGTCACTTTAAGCCTATATTGCACAGGAGGCTTGTCAACTCATTTAAACAGGGCCTTAAATTTTGGTCTTACCACAGATAACATCAATTCAACAAAATCCTATCTCAAATACATTTTTACATAATTCAAGCCAGGTGTTTACACCTCTGGATCAAATGTCATAAGAACTTCTTGGCAACCGCAAAGTTCTTGGGCAATTGGATTCTCTCTCTCTCTCTCTAGAGACAGATAGGGGGGGAGCTAATATGTAGTAGTAGGTACAAAAGTCAAGGAGAGAAGAAGACAGAGAGAAGGATAACAAAGAGAAAACGAGAACAAAGATAAGAGGAACCCAGGAAGAACAGGAAGAAGTTGTGGATAGAAGAGAGGGAGAAGGGGAAAATAATAAAGAAGAGATGGAAAAGGGGAAAAACAAATCAAATGTGAAATACAACTCAGATTATAGTAGTGAAAAAAAAAGCAACATGTCACTGTTTCACATGACACATCATTTTTAGAATTAACATACCAGTAGAGCTAACATACAATTGTAATGAGTAGAGTCAAAATGTTACACAATTGTTTAACACAATCAAATCTAATTGATGTGTTTGTTAATAAGGTCATCTTCTACTGCCAGTCACAACTATCTGAAAAAACTGTACGGGATCCTACTTATCCTTTAGAAATAGAACATTATATCCCACTACTACATTCTCATTCTTCCACAAATTATACAAGAGAGTAGACCCTACAATACAGTATTCTGAAACAACATACATATTGATAACACTTTACAATAAACTTGAACTGCTATTACATTCAAAGAGACGCATACCCATTAATATTTATGACACATAGTAAACATAAGATACATTTGACCACCTCTGCCTTAGGCAATGCAGAGTTCAAGAGAAGATTTTGCAAGCTAGAGCAATCCCGGATCATTTCTTCTCAACACCAAGTATGCCTCTGCTTTTTCAATTTCATCCAACACAACATCCTCACAGAATCCAATTGACAAAATGGAAACACAAAGCTCCACACGCTTATGCACTATTTCACCAGACAACCTCAAAATGTTGATCCATTGAAACCAAAGAACGAGGGCTGCAAAACCAAAAGAAGAAAGTCTGAATTCAAATTCCAAAGGCACAAAGAATGATTGAAGTAAGGTCAAGAACTATAGGTGTCATGTTGACATATAGTGAAGAAACTAAATTGACATATGCTGAAGTTCTTGAACTAAATTGACATATGCTAAAGTTCTTGAGCTTATTTCACGAGTAGCACAACACCTTGTCCTCTAAAAGGTTTAAAAATTTCAAAATTGGAGGTCACCAATTCACATTCAAAAAATAGCACAAAAGGATTAATGAATACATGCAAATTATCAAGATGCTCTCAATATTGATGTAGCTAGAATGCAATATGCATTGGAGTACCCATATATCACTGATGTGATAATTGAGAGGCAAAAGATTGCAGAGTATATTACTGTTACAGAGAAAGACAAGACTATATTTGGCTGAAGAATGAACATGGGGTGACTTGGTAAGGAGTACATGACCTAGCATAAGAGACTTGTACCCATCATCCTAAAAAACTATCAAGAATTATAAGAGATACCAATCATCCTCGAAACTACCAAGAAATATGAAGTTTATGAACAAATAACTACCGCAATCAGACATTTGTTAAGAGAATGCTCAACCACAGAAGTTATGACAAATACTCTAACCTTGCTTAAAAAGGCATCCATATATACAACATGCAAGCATACATGAGTACATAAAATATTTCATACATAGATGCATAATACATAAGGCTACTTACCCTCAATGCTCCTGTCCCACTTCTCATAAGGCTAATTATGAGATGGAATCTTATACCAGACTTTCTGAATAACCCTGTAGTAAGAAAATAAAATGCTATATTTACATTTCATAATGCATTCACAACGAGTACTATCATATGGAAATTCTAATACATCTAGATTGAAAAGCTTATACAATGAAAATTATTTTGAATCTCAAGGGATGGATTATTACTTTTCATGAACGAATGATGGACAATTTCTTTTGTCATGCCCACTGCCCTGGCAAACTGCACATTTCTTAGACTTTTCGATTGGCTTCCATCCCTCTGATCGCGCTTTTTTTCTGGCATTTGGCAGCCGTCCCTTTGCCCGTGCTTATGAAGGATCAGGGACATTTTGGCAGTTGTAACTTCTATTTGGTGTGTCACTAGAACCAAAAGCTCCCTCTCATCATTGACATGAGTCATCGTGTCAACCTGTGGACGTTGCTTACAACCGAATTTACCATCAACCTCTATGATATCATCGTGTATTAAAGATATTACAAAATCATGAACCTCCACACGTTTTGACGCACGCTTAGCGAATTATCGAATAGAATGCAAGACATTGTTATATCGAATGGAGCGTGGTAGTGCAGATGTATCATGAAGTTGTTTGCCACTTTCATCAATAAAAACCCCCTCTTTACGACCTTTGACCAACACCTCATTATGTATGCTGGAGGTATTTCAAATATATTTTTCATCATAAAAATCTTCCAACACATTCCTGCAAAGAAGGCCCATCCTCTCATATAAGTGACAATTACAAGAAGCCATCTTGTCATGGGGATTGAATTCCACCAAGTATGATCTAGATCTAGTTCCCATATCTACCACCTTAAAAGTGGCAAGCTGTCCATTTTCATGAACTAATTCACTCATAAAATTTATACAGTTGGCAACTTCTTCCGCAAATATCTTCAAAATCTTTTGCGTATATATTTTTTATGCTTGTGACTCAAATAAAGAAGTTGTTCTTAAGATTGGAGCAATTTTAATGTCTTTTAAGTCGTTTTCCTTTTCTTTTCGTACCTTTTTATCTTGCACCTTTGCACATATTTCCATTAATGTACGTAAGCTAGTTTTGGATGTCAAGTATATCTTGAAATGCTTATTCATCCCTTCACTTATTTGGGTAGAAGTCATACTCGCTGTGAACCTGCCAGTTAAGTATGCATCCACCTATTGCATGCGACAATCATAAAAAGCTTAATTAGCCATTCATTACTTTCCAACTTATATTTCTCAATCATTAATTTCCATCCCAATTCAATTTCTTCTATTGTTGGGCTAGCTATACAACTCTTGAAGGAATTTAAAACAGAAGGATGCATGCGCAAGATATGAGATAGTTTTTCTTTAACTTTCGAAAGTATATGCCACTTACAGTAATGCTATTCACTCTTGTCAAAAACTTGTCTCACTGCGATTGAAATTGCATAGACTTGATCAGTGAGAATAGCGCCCGGTTGTTGTCTACTCATTGCTTCTAACCAATTTTCAAATACCCAAACAAATGATTCTACCTTCTCATCAAATATGAGTGCAAATACAAAGAAGGTTGTATTGAAATGGTGATTTACACCAAGTATGGGTGCAAAGGACATGCTAAAAGAGTTTGTTTTGTATGTGGTATTAAATGTAATCACATCAGAGAATCATTAATATGAAACTTTACATGTTAAATTTATCCATAAGATGTTGAGAATGTGATCATCTTCATCTAATTTCAATCTATAGAAAAAAGATTGATTTGATTCTTTCATTTTATAAAGCCATTGCATAATTAGACTACCATCTTCTCCTCTTAGTTTTCTTCTGGCACTAGCAATTTCATTTTCGATATCATTTTGTGTACATGTGACATTCTCGATCCCTCCAACTTGCTCTATGAATATGTCTTGCCTTAACCATTGTCGAACTCATTGAATTTATCAACTTTGTGGTATTAGACAATGTTCGGTGGCTCCGAATTAAATGTTCTTTCCTTGGACTGACTAGATCGTGATTGTGATCATCAATAAACCCAGTCACAACCCACTTGTTATCCGCTTTTCTATTGACTCCCAACTTAGCCTTACACCCACACCTTGATTCAGGAAGATCCTTTCCACTGACCTGATCTTTCACTTTGCGAAATCCTTCCTTAGAGAAAATAATTTCCCTGTGAATCCTTTCACCTTTATTATTATGGGTACTGCCCTTACGGATACCAAAACCTTTGGCCAATGTATAAGACTTATAGTCGTCAATTGCATGTTCCTCTGAAGAAAACTCCATTCCTAAACGCGGTACATTTGTTTCTAAGCATTTGGTTGAGGAATCAGGTTTTCCATCTTGCATTTCTGTGAAATTTCTAGGAGGGGTAGCAAGATAAGGAACTTGCTCCATGGGCTCATTGGTGTCACCCATGTTGTTAACAACTACGCAAGCGGGGGATGACACACAGTTTGAATGGTGTGGTCCATCTAAGTTTTTCAACCGAAAAGACAAGCTATATAAATATATGTATTCAAACAGTTATATAGACATAACAACACTCCTAGTAAACCATTGCTTCTAACCAATTGTAGACAACCCTTATTATTGTGAACTTAACTCCTAAAGTAGTAGTGTATGAACTTAATTCCTGAAGCAACTCAACATAGTTATATTCACATGATCAACATCAATATACAAAAAAGGCATACAACATTTAACATATCAAAATGTGCTTAAAAATGGCACATGGAAAATAAGGCAACTGACATTTGACATATCATAATTTTCTTTCAATAGCATGTGGATAGTAAAGCATGCATAAATCAGTAGAAGCGTTCGAATACCCAAGTGTTTGAATGGTGAACTTTTATATAATTGAATCACCAAAACATAACCTAGTTGGCAGACTACCAGATAAGAAACAGAGGCCATTTATAATTTTCCATAACAATAACTAATAATTCCATGCATTAACATAAGTTTAGCTCGTTTCCATAAAGAAGGCATCCAATTTGATCTAGAAACTGCAATTCATTGTATGTGAAAAACACAATCCTATAAGTATGGCGAGTCATAAAACTTTAATCATAGTTTTGTTGCTCTGTATAACGCATTCAATGACTGAAAAACCAAAACCCCCAAATGTGGCAAATATTTAGGGCGGATTTTTTCCTCTATTTTAAGAAACCAGCATAATGAATTGCATAAACAGTAAGAAAAATACCCTATTATTAGAGGACCCATCTAGTTATCCATAAATCAAAATATCCCTGATCATATCAGCTTCAAGGTTCATTCAACTACCAAAAAAATTTAAAAATAGAAAAAACAGAAAGGTCTTGCTTGGGAAAAATGACAATGAGTTTTAGAGAGCAAGAGAGAGGCATGTAACCCAAACCCAACCCCATATTTTTTTCACATGAAAAACCACAAAAAACAAGCCCCACATTGTCATATTGGATTTGGATTAAAATATCATTAATCAATAATAAATCAAACAATCAAAACAAAAAGACTGTATTCTTGCAACAATAAATCAAACAAATTGTTGAATGTGCTTACTTGTACTTCGAAAAATGGCCGCTTGTAGGCAGGATTCACCGTAAAAAAATGCAAGGAAAAAAAAGCCCTAAGATGAAGTTTTGGCAGAGAGAGAGATGGAGTGCTTAGAGAGAGAGAGAGAGAGGGAGGGAGATGATCTGCAGTACAAATCCCTATCTGTGTTGCCCGGTAGATGATTATGCAGTAGAGAGGGAGGGAGGGGAAACTGGGAGGCCCATGCTTAGAGATCTACAGTAGAGAGAGAGAGGGAGGGAGGGGAAACTGGGAGGCCATGCTTAGAGATCTACAGTAGAGAGAGAGAGGGAGGGAGATATTCCGTAGTAGATTTCACAGTCTTTGTTGCCTGGTTAATGATCCGTAGTAGAGAGAGAGGGAGTGCTTAGAGAGAGAGAGGGAGGGAAACTAGCGCTATTGGGTGAGAGAGAGGGAAATGTCTCAAATTTGAGACGATTGGTTCATCTAAAAAAGGCGGTCAGATTCAAGATCTCGAATCGTTACGTATAAGATCCCAATATGCGATGTCGCACACAATGGTTTCTCATATATATATATATATATATATATATACGAGCAAGACTTCCAAAAATAATGCATGCATGTAGAAAGAGAGATGTGGAGAGAGAGACATGAACTCCCTAACATTAAAGTATAGAGGAGACTTATGAGCTATTATGTTATAGGAACTCTATCAATTGTCGATTATTTTGTGATATCTTTTAATAATTAAAACAATTGTATGCATCAAGTATTCATTTTTTGTATATAGTACGCCAACCTAGAGCAACATAGCTATTTAAAAGCTCATGCTCAAAGCCCCTCTCTCCCTCTCTCTCCCCAACAGACACTCATTTCTTTTTGTTAGATTGTTGATCCAGATCAAGACCGATAGGTCATTGATCCACCCACTACTCCTCGTTTTAAAACACTACCTTGTAATAATAACATTTGGCTTTCTTATTCGTGCTTCCACAAGTGATGAAGAAATCCTAGTCATTGACTAGGGTTGACAAGGGGCCATTTGGCCAGACCGGGCTGGTCGGCCCCACCCTAAAAACATAGGACCTACGCCACATTTTGGGGCCCAAGGGCTAGGTCATGGCTGGATCACTGCAGCCCAAGGACAAGGCTGGGAAGGGCCAAGACCAAATGCAAGATAGGACCGGCCCCATTTTGGGCCACGTTTCGACTTAAGCCTGGGCCTATTCTGCTCAATTCGGGAAGGGGCATCTGGCCTGGCCCATTGCCACCCACGTTATTGACTTCCCCTTAACTTCTTATATCTCATGTTTCCTATCAATTCCATTATATTTTCTCTAAACCTCTTATATCTCATATTTTACATGAATTGTGCATATACTATGCTCCCACAGGAGTATACGATGAATCTACTCGCTCACGCAAAAGATCTATTTAGGAGGATTTTTTTAGACCATACAAGAATTACTAGATGATTATTTCTAAAATAGAAAATATGAATTTCGAGTTTTATTACACCCAGTTCTAGTCCTTCAAAAGTTAGACGGTTTCTATTTAATCTTGAGGCGTTACTCCCCAAGGAATAAATGGATAATATTACTCCCTAGGGAGTAGGAAATCTTTTGACATCCCATTATATATTGTCTTTGATTGATTTTTTTTATTACACGCGCTCTTTGTGATGCAAGGTTGTTGGATGGAGGGATAATTTGCAGAGAGAGCCTATAATTAAAGGTCCCAAGGATTACAGTGTGACCCGCAAGATGAGGGGCGTGCTTTCTGCCTTCATTTCAAAATCTATCTTTCTGAATTGGTAAATAAAATAAGGAAAAAGCAAGTTATTTACGTGGATTTTCACTCCTAGCCAGCTATCATACCGATGGCACTTTATTGTTTTCTTTTTGTAAAGCCATTCTTTTCCTTTTTCTTTTCTCTAAGTTTTGTAATTTTCTATGCAAATAATGTCACAATCATTCATGTGCAATAATGGTTCAATACGAACATGTTAGCTCGATATGTCACATGGGGTGCCACACAAACTTCCAGTACAAAAAAAAAAAAAACATTACTTGATCATTGGATGCAGTCATTGGACGATGAAGGGATTCTAAATCCAATGGCAAGCAAAGATTTCAAAAGATATTCAACTCCCTCGGGGAGTGTACTGTCGATTTACTCCCTCGGCTAAAACACCACTTATGATTAGTTAAGCTCAATTTTTAAGAATATAGCATCTTTAACACACAGATTAACTTCAATAAAATTTTTTTTCTAATTGTACCTCTAAGTACTTGAAAGAAGTAAGAGTGTCGTTTGCGTAGAGTCGAAGCTCTAAACAATCAAATTAGAGCCTACCTTAAAATAGTATCGAGAAATGTGGTTTTAATACCGTTAATATTTATGACAGCTTTAAAATATATTTTCATCTTTAATTATATAATTTAAATCTTCAAAAATAGTGTAGATCGAGTAGATCTATGAAAACTTGAAAATTGGCAGTCCAACAATGCTTTACAAGATGCACTGTTTCCAAAACTTGAAATCTTTTTTTTTCTCAGGTTCATGCATCTTGATGTAGAGATGATCAATTTGAATATTTGGGCATCAAACCAACCTATTCTCAAATTTTTGAGATGGGCTCTAATTTGATTGTTTAGAACCTCGGCTCTATACAAACTTTTTCCAAAAAGTAATGTCTCGAGATTCAATAGAAGACCACATAATTTTTTAGAGGGTCAGATCCTAGGGTTTATAAAACTCAAATTTAAAATTTTCATTATTTACAAAAATGCCCCTATAAAGGAATGAATCCAAGCTAAACTGGGTCTTGACATTTCAGAAAAAATATAAAAATATAATAATCATAATAATAATAATAATAATAATAATAATAATAAAATAATAATAATATTCAAATAATTCTAACAAAAGACCAAGGATATTTTCGTCACCTGATTTAAAATTTGCAAGTTGAAACTTGGAAACAGTGTTTGAAAACTCGCAGAGTCGAGCCGTACTCGCCCGGTTCGACTCGGGAATCATCTGCTACCGAGCCAGTTCCACTAAAAAATCGGACTCGATCGGTTCGACTCGGGAATCATCTGCTACCGAGCCCGTTCCACGAAAAAACCGGGAATCGCGGGTCTCAACGAAAAAACTGGGAATTGCGAGTCTCAACGAAAAAACCGGGAATCGCGAGTCTCAACGAAAAAATCGGGAATCGCGAGTCTCAACCAAAAAACCTATATTTTTTAGGTTTACACGTGGCACACATGGCCACCTTACGAGAGTGACATGTGGCCACACGTGGTAACTCACCTCACGTTTGCCTCACTCGCGTTTCTACACGCGCAATGAAGTGTCTATGACACATGACTTTATAGATAACCAAGCAACATTCATCCTTCGATGTTGGATAATTCTCACAAAAAATCATTAAAGCAAGATGATTGAATATATATTATTATAGATGCTACTAAAATCATATGTGCTGATGTGGCCGTGTTGGTTGACAACACCGATTTTTAGGTGTATGTCTTGAGTTTGAACCCCATAGCAAGCACCAAAAAATATTTTGAGTTCAAACCCCTTAGCGTACAACAAATTTTTTTTTTTTTGAGTTCGAACCCCTTAACGCACAACAAAAAAAATACAAAAAAAATTTTGTGTAAAAAAAAATAAACGAAGTCACAAAATACTGTTGTAAAAAAATAGAAAAAATATAAAATAAAAGGCTTTTCAAGATAAAGATAAAAAAGATAATACAACATTTTTTTATTTTTCTTGTAAAAAAAATACAAGGTAATATAACAAGTATTTCTTGCAAAAAAAATAAAACAAAAGGCATAAAAAAATAAAATGTACTTTGGCAACATCATTTTTTTATTTTTCTTGTAAAAAAAAATAAAAGTAATACAACAAGCAAAAAAACATGTAGTACAATATCTTCTTCTTTTGTCCAAAAAAAAAAAACAAAGATAATCAACAAGTATCATATTTTTCTTGTAAAAAAAAATAAAAGATAACATAATAAGTATTTCTTGTCAAAAACATAAAATGTATTTATTCATACAACTTAGGAATAAATAGTCTAATTATATTTTTAATTTTATAACATGATGGTCTTTAATATAAATTTAGTAATATTAATTTAAAGATAGGATTCATACAATGAGGCCATGTGAAATCTCTCGCTTTCTACTAACAATCTGTTCCACTAATTTATTCTAAAAGCCTAAAAATTAAAAAAAAATTGGTACGCATTCTAATAATTTCTACGTTGACAATAAAATATTTTATTTTATTTATTAATTTTTGTATTATAAATCATGTAGTGTACTATTTTTCTTACAGTTGTCAATAATATATTTTAAATTACATGATATTATAAAATATTTTGGATTTTTTATTATTTATATGATAAAATAATTATAAAATATTGTTGGTATATAATATTATAGTTAGTTAGGTTGTAATAATTTGGGTTTTTTAGCGGATTAGGGTTTTCCGCTAATTCGAGATTTTAGTGGCCAATTTTTCATGGATTTAGTCAACTCTTTATTGTAGTCCATATATGATTATATACTTAATCCACGATAATTCTATGATTTTTTTTATGTGATGTAAATTTAATGGTCAACATAAGTTCATACAAGGAAAGAACATTTCAATATTCATAAATTGATGAAAACAATGAAAGTTAATAATGCAGTACCCTCATTTCTTATTGGATTCATAAAAAACAACATTTATAATGAAATTTAATAATTTTTTTGAATTTTTTTAAAGCTTAATCAGAGTGATTCGGCCTGATTCTCGATCCAGATCCGAATCGCCGATTCGTCGATCCAAATCGGTTTTTGAGATGCCTGATCCGAGTCTGATTCGTTTTTTAAACCACTGCTCGGAAATATATGAAAAAGCAGCATATTACAGCTAAAGTGATTAGTCGCTCTCATCCGTTATGGTCTTTAAGGTTAAAGAAAAACAAAACTAAAAGTTTTCACATGGAATCTTCTCCGTACCTCCTCTCCCTTCCCATATGCTCTTATCATGAAACAGCTTTCCTCACAACAATTCTTGTCCCTCTGTCCCTTATTTGTGTGTTTATCTTTAGATATATCAACAATCAAAATTCTTAGGTCAAAATCAAGGAAGGCAAAAAGTCCCCATCCTTGTATATATCTCACCCCTCACCTCTGCAACAACCAAATTCCTCTTCTAAAATCAAACAAAAATGGGGAAGGGATCAGCATTTTACCTCTGTGTTGTCCTTGGAGTTGCAGGTTTCATGGCTGCCACCGCCGAAGCTGCCGACCTGTTCTCTTTCGAAGATAATTTTGATATAATGTGGGCAGAGGACCATTTCAAAGCGTCCGCTGATGGCCAGATCTGGTATCTTAGTCTCGACAAAGAAACGGGTAAGCCTTATTTCCTTTTTCCCCGAATTGATTAATTTTCCTTTTCCATGAGATAGAAACTGATGAAATTCTGCATTCATTTTATTCGAAATAGCGTGCTTCTTTCCGCATAGATTATTGCGTTAGGAATGTAGATCTGTTGTTTCCTCTGGATTATGAAGCTGGAATTTTGTAGAAATTAAGGTGGGTGATTGTGATGAAATTGCAATGCCTCTCATTCCAGTGATCTATTGAGAATTTCGGGCTCCGAGAAATAAAACAATCAAATAATGGAAGGGGTAGTGTACTAGGACTAGGCGCGGCTTTGACCAAAGTCCCAATACACCTCGGCCAAGTAGTCCAAAGTTGTGTACAGTATACAATTTAGGGCAGGCAGTTAAAAACAAATTCAAAAAAAAAAAATTATATAAATATAAAAAATCAGGAAAAAGTACATATAAGTGTGAATATAAAAAATAAGGAAAAGGTACATATAAGTGGGAGGCTCTAAACAATCAAATTAGAGCGCACATCAAAATTTTTATTAGAAGAAGTTGTTTTGATGCTCAAATATCCTCAAATTTATCATCTCGACCACATGATGCACGGACATGAGAAAAAAATGGATTTCAAGTTTTGAAAATAGTGGATCTTGTAATGCATTTTTGAGCCATCAATTTTCAAGATTTTCAAGTTTTCATTGATCTGCTTGATCTACACTATTTTTTAAGATTTAAATTTTATAACTAGAGATGAAAACATATTTTAAGGCTATTACAAAGATTTCCAGTATTGAAACTACATTTCTCAATACTATTTGAAGGTGCGTTTCACTATAAATTAGATTTTTTTTAAAAGGACACGGTTTTTATGAGTCCATGTAGAAATGAGTAACCTCATAATAATATATTTTTTAGATGATTTTTTTTATTTAATTTTTAAGGACATGTAATCTCTAACATGGAGATCATGAATATGAATAAATAAACAAATTTTGAAAATTTAAAATAATAATTCTATTAAGAAAACATTTGGACTGTTAGTTTCAATTTTTTTTAGATGGACCACAAATTTGCGTCCATCTTTAAGATGGATGCTTTATACCTTGGCACCGCATATTTTAGAAATGCAGTCTTGCCTCACATGAAACAATTTTCCTTTTTTAAATCCATATTTTCTCTATATTTTATGCCCTTAATTTTAATTTTTAAAGGTATTTTAGGTCCAAAATTACTTTCAATACTTTATTTTCTTAGGGCTTTTGGCCCCATGATGGACTTAGCCGATGATTCAACCAAGTAAGCCATTGTGCCCTGGCCGAGGGGATTCCCAGCACACTACAAAAGGGTATTATTACAGGGGAATGCTTACTATTTGATCTCACCCACATATAAATTATATCCATCCCCACTTTTCACCCGTTCGATGTAAATAGACGGTTAAGACTGCTCATGTCACAATGTCACGGCAAAACATTGTTGGACTTTTTTTTTTTTTCTCTACAAAACATTTTTGATTGAAATTTGGGGCATCCTATCTTCTTATTGGGGCATAATTGGCCTAAGGGATTATATACAATGAGATCATTTAGCTTTGGTATAGGGAGGTCACAATTACTTACAATCATCCGATGCGAAATTTGATAGTTTGGATGTATCACAAAGTTCGAAAAAATTTCTTTTGAATTTTGAGGTTGGTAGATGAATAATGCAGACACCCAATTTCACATCCAATGGTCAAGATTAATTGTAATCACCTTGTATCAAAGGTAAATAGTCTCATTATATACTTTTCCATGACAAAAATATATATAAATAAATATTTCTCAATGATCAAAGTACCTACAAAAGTTCAAAGGGTATTCTGGTAAACTTTTGTCAAAGGAAATATTTTCGCATCAAAATGATTTATAAAATAAAAATTAAAAATAAAAGAATCTCAACTCTCAAATCAAGATCTAATGTTCGAGAGCCAACTTGTTATATTGTGATCTCAACCGGATACTCAAATCTGAGGGCTAACATCAATGTCATATATATATATATAAAATTGTTTTTTTTTTTAGCACATTAGCACACGACATCCATTTCATGCTGAGAGCCATTTTAAGAGGGGATGAAAATCAATTTTGTTTTAATTCGAAAATTTAAAAATTAAACAAAACTGTCTTATGTCCTTAATCTAGGACAACTTTTTCTTTCCTAAAATTCATTGCTCTTATTCAGACATTTTTTTTATTTAAAAGGTAAAACATATTTTAAAGGTAAATCATGTTTGTCGTCCTTGTTCTTAAATTTATTTCACCATTTTTTCACTTGAAAGAAAAGGTAAAACATATTTTAAAGGTAAATCATGTTTTTCGTCCTTGTTCTTAAATTTATTTCACCATTTTTTCACTTGAAAGAAGAGGAAGAGCGTGACAAATTTGGAGCAAAATAATGCATTTTGGGGAAGGTAATAGCACCCTGCGTAGATGTCATTTTGATCTATAACCAATGGGTTGGGGTTGTGGTGGTAGTACACATGAGCCTCATGATGTCCATTTTCATTAATGGATTCAAAATTTATCTATTTCAAACAATGAGTAAGGACTCGAGTGGGACTCGTATATAAGCATGTTTGATTATACAGAGTGTAAGATTTCAAAAGGAAATGCCTGAGCCAACTACTGCGACGATTTTTTACTAGTGGATTTTCATGTGTTGTGAATGTAAATGTAATGAGGGACAGACTAATAATATAAAAATTTGTAAAGAAAAAGAAATAAAAAAATATATTTTTAATATAAATATAAGAAGATAGATAAAAAAATAATTAAAAAAGGAAGAAGCCAAAAGATATTCTACTCCCGTGGGAGTAGAATGTTCGTTTACTGCATCGGGTACAATTCCAGGTAAAATTAATTTTAGGACCTCAGATTTTGGGGATGCAACCTTTTAAACCCATAGATTAACCTCAATAAAGAAATCTCTTAATTGCACCCTTTATACCGTTGAAAAAAAATAATGTCTCGAAATTGAATTGAGACCATCCAATTTTTTGATGATGAGATCGAAGTGCTAGAAAACTCAAATTTCAATTTTGTTTTTTGTTTTTTTTCTGAGAATAATCATATAGTGATTCTTTGGTGGTTTCTAAATTTTCATATTGAAAACTTTTAAGAAGCATTTTAAAGTTGTTAAACTTTTTTTTAATAATTTTCAGAAATTTTTAAAGCTTAAATACCTTCTAAACTGTAGGAAAATGAGTTCTCAATTAAACTTAGAAGAATAAATAAATAGAAACTAAAAATAAAGAAGATTTTAGGATTAGGGTTCCATTTAATTTACAAATAAAAAGGAAAGTTTAAATATATTGGAAAAGGAGAAACCGATGGGGGTAAGTCTTAAACCCAAATGATTTCCTGCTTCTAATTGAGCATACTGTCTGTTTGCTCCCTTGGGTAAAACCATGGTAGAAGTATTTTGAGGACCCAAAAATCTTGGGGATGTAACCTATTGAACCAAGTGGATTGAGTTTTTTTTTTTTCCCAAACAGATTGTGTATGATCCCCAAAAATTAACGTCATGAGATTGAGCAAATAAACTTACTCTTGAGCAAATAAACTTACTCTTGAAGAATATTAAAATTAATCAATTCCCAAAAGTAAAACTAGTATTTAAAAATATTTGAATAAAACTATCTATCGTTAAAAAGTGCACAATATCGTCGTGAAACTTTAAAATTTCTTTTAAAAATTGCTCATACATGATATTTATGAGTGTAAAAAAATCATAATCTATTTTTTATCCGCATTTTAGTTTTGGTAATAAAGAGTTTCATACTAAAGATATTATTATTCAAAAAATCTGAAATTCTTAGTAAAAAGCCTTAGAAAAAATGCAAATCACAGCACAGGATTGGACCAACGTGCTAGATAAAAGAAATTAGAGAATAGTAAAATTTAACCAACAAAACAAATTTAAACCTACTTTTTTTTCACTAAGGAAATGTATAACCACATCATAGTATACGATACAAGTGATACGATATAGAAAAATAGAACTAAGAATAATAAATTAAAAACATGGGCCTACTCTTTCAAGCAAATTGTAAGTAGTTTAGGTTAAAAGATAAGAGAAAGATAGAGGTACTTTCAAGGATTTATGAAATTTACGATGATGGTTCGACCTATGATATTTTGGGAAAACTTTCACGCACTAATTTTAAGAAAACTTTCACGCACTAATTTTAAGAAAGAATGAAATTTCTTATAAATATGGGAAGTTGAGAAAAATTAAGAAGGTGAGAGGACAAAAATATAAGAACTGGACAGTATTTATAGAAAAAATAGAAAGGTATAAAACCTTTGATCCTATTCAATATGGAATCCATTTGCACTACAGCTTCTGGTCACTTGCCCTATAACTTTTTTAGGGATGGGGTCCTCATTTATTCTTGTGATTCATGTCTACCCCTTAACTTTAACTCAATATTATAGTAAGGACCCGGTTTCTATACAGACAAGCCCGCATATGTCGAAATGCGAGCCTCTTAATAAATCTATTTGTGAGATGGATTTTAAGATTTAATTTTTAAGGACATGTAATCTCTAACATGGAGATTATGAATATGAAAAAATAAATAATTTTTAAAGACTATAAATAATAAAGTAAAAAAACATTTGGACCGTTAGTGTCCATTGTTTTTAAATGGAAAACCTACTTGCATCCATCTTTAAGATGGATGCTTTATACTTTCTTGACCGTATATGTAGAAATGCGGTCCAGCCCACATGAAACAATTTTTCTTATAATAATATAATAATATAGATAATTGAGGAAAATGACTCCGGGGGACCTTCATTACGTAAACCGCATTCGCTCTCCAAATTGGATTTCTACCGTTTTGTAGTAGAAGTATATATTCCAATTATGTATGATTCATTAAACTATATTTTTGTTTTTATGTTATGTTTAAAATCAGGATGCGGGTTCCAAACAAAGCAAAGGTATAGATTTGGGTGGTTTAGCATGAAACTAAAGCTGGTTGGAGGGGATTCTGCTGGCGTCGTTACGGCTTTTTATGTAAGTCGATTGGAATTATGGAAAAGTATACAATGAGAACATTTATCTTTGGTAGCAGGCCTGGTCTGGCCCAAACCCAAACCATAATGTTATTTGGGTCCAAAATTTGAACCCATACCCAGACTCGAATCGAGTATATCCTTCGGGTCCCAGGTCTATTAGGGTCCATTGCTATCCCAATTCACTCCCTCAATTAACCGCTAGGGTATTTCCACGACATTGAATTTTAGGGATGTATCATTACCAACCTATTTATGCGCTAACTAAAAGTAAATGTATTTTATAAGTGAGTAAAATAGGTAGCATCTTAAGATTGAATTGAAACTTTCCAAAATTTAGAATGTTAGATTTAAAGCCTCGGTTTCTATGTTACCAAGTCGGCATATGTAGCAATGAGGGCCTCTTAATAAATCTATTTTTGAAATGAATTTTAAGACTTAATTTTTAAGGACATGTAATCTCTAACATGGAGATCATGAATATTAAAAAATGAATAAATTTTAAAAGCTAGAGATAATAATTGAAAACATTTGAACCGATAGTTTCTATTGTTTTTAAATAGAACAGCTACTTGCATCCATCTTTAAGATCGATGCTTTAAACTTTTTGGACCACATAGATATGCGGTCCTACCCGCATGAAAAATTTTTCGTAGATTTAATTGTTTAAGAACTCTAAGCATATTTTATCTTTTTATGAAAATACTTATCTTGTCTTTCTAAATTGCATCGCTAAATTTTAGATTAAAGAATTCTCCTAAATGCCTTTTTTGCCCTGGGGAGTACAGATTGTGCAAATCCTTGGAAAACATAAAGGTCCTCGTGACTTTTCCCAAATCGGACCAAAACGAGGTTTTTGTTACGAGAAACTAAATTCAATCCTAAGTGATTTAAACGTTATTTAGTAAATATCTTGTTAAAACATAACTTTCAAAAACATAATTGTTTTTTTTGTTTAAAATTCATTAGAAACTCCAAATTTTTCAAAAGATCTTCAAAGAATCATGTTTTTTTAACAAAACTGATATAAATGTGCATTTTACCTATTATAAAAATTCTTCTAATATTAATAGCCTCATTTTTCAAATTGAATTCTTCACTGCCTTTGTTCATTTGAAACTTTTGAATTTTGGTTTTGACGAGCTTACTAGAATTGGGATTAAATTAATATTCTTGATTGATCAAAAAATTCCAACAAAAAGTCCACCAAATTATCCCAAGAAAACATATTCCCCTAAGAATGCTATATTACAAAGATCTTTACCAAAGAATTGTATTTCATAAAAAAAAATACAAAGTTAAAGAAAATGTAACCTGATGAATAATCCTTTTTTCGTTTTTTTTTTTTTTTTGAAACAACAACATCATTGCATAGAAGAAAATTTAGGTAATTGGAAATTATGAGTGAGGATCAAATATTTAGATTTTTCTTTCCACTTATTGCTTTGTACAATTAAGCCTTTTGTTTCCTTTTCTATATATATGCTTGAAATAAAATCATTGTATATTTTGTATGATGACAGTGGACTACGTATACCATGTTGTGTTTAATGAAAATTTCGACAAAAAGTAAGTTAATTAAGACCCAAAATGCTCTACCAGATATAAAAGTATTGCTCAATGACTTTATTGCATCCCCACAATAACTACAAATTTTGATTTTATTTAAGCCACCTACACATATCTAATTTTCTCACTCATTTTTTCTTGAGTTATATTCAAAATATTTTAGCATGCTTAATTTTTGGCCATCCATATTTTTCCCCAACTTTTTGCCTCCCATTATTTGAATTAAAATTGATTTCCTTCTTTAGTTTGCCAATATATTATTATTTCCCGACTTGCTAACAATAATTTAAATATCCTTGAACTGCCGTGGAATTCTTGGAATAATGACCTCATCCTAAGGTAACAAAAGATGTTATTTAAAGCTTTTGGGAAGTGTTTGATAAAATGAAATTAAATGCAGACATTTGAAAAAAAACAAAAAGTACCTAAATATATAGGCAATAGCTCCAAAAATCGTATAAATTGGTGCAATTTCCAAAGTTATGAAGTAATTAATCCCTACAATAAAAATCTATCGACTCACCTCTGAGGATAATACCCTCATTTTAATGCTGCAATAAAAAAAATGTCTATTCTTGACCACGTCAACTCCTAACATGTGAGACACTTATCATTTCTCAGTCTTTATGAAATTTAGGGCTTTTTAAGAACAAAAGAGGAGTAAAAAAATAAAGTTGGTCTAAAAAATTAGAAGATATAATCAATAGAATCTCTATATTATAAGATAGGTTTTAAAATATTAGGTCTATAAAGAAATAAAACCTAAATATAAAGTGTACGAGGATATTTTCCCTATTTTATTCTTTAACTTTGGCCCTCCCACTTTTTATAGAGGGATAAATACACTCGTTTGCCCCTCTTCTAAAACAAAATATTAAATCTTCTCATCTCTCATCTCTTTCTCCTTTTTTTTCCCATGATCTCTACCCTCCTCTCACATCCTCTAGTTGAAAACCCAATATATTCTTCTATTGTCTCACATTCTCTTTCTGAAGAATGTGAGAGGAGGCAAGAGTTAGTTTGGGGTTTCTAAAGAGAATATGAATGGAGTCAAAAATCAGATTTCTATAGAGAGAATAAGAAGGAGGCAAGTATGGGATTAGGTTTCTAAAGAGAATATGATAGAGAATAAAAATATGTTAGGTGTTAGAGAGAGAATGTGAGAAGAAAAGAATAACATGTGGGGTTTTTAGAAAAGTGTGTGATAGAGGAAAGAGCTTAAAAAATCCACATTGGATTTTAGAGAGAGACAAAGGGAGGGAAGAAACATAAGAAAAAAAATGTACATGACGAGAAAAAAAATGAGACCATTTCAAAAAGTGGGGCAAAGTGGTCCATCTATCCATTTATAAAAAAATAGGGGAGCCAATGTCAAAAGTAAATTCTCAATGAGTCTATTGTCTTGAAAATCAAAAAATCTAATATGGCTTTTTTCTTAAAAAACCCTAGAAATTTATTCCCAAAATACCAAGTTTCATGATTCAAAATGCGCAAGAATATCCTTATCAAATTCTTTTGCATTTTTTTTTTAGGAGAATTTTCCTAAAGGGCTCAAATATCTTACAAAATCATTGAAGGGCTGAAAAGATGTCAACTGCCACTACAAAGTTTACTTTTCAAGTATCATTTGGCAAAAGTATCTCCATAAAAATTTGTTAAAAATTTCCGAAATACTTACCCCTACTCAAAATTGAGTAACCTCCTAAATTTTCTATAGCAAAACTATGAAAATACTTTTGGTTGTTCAAAGTTGAGAAAACAAAACTACTAGATAATTAAAATACTATCGGTTTTGTATTGCTGACCCAGTCAACTAGGGTATTTTTGTTACTTTGCACTTCCATATTTTCAACCTTAGACAACTAAGGATATCTTTGTATTTTAGCTCGAACCATTTAAGTAGGCTAAAATTATCAAATTATCCCAATTTGTTCAAAGTACCCAACCTCAAATAGGAGTAGATTGAGAATTTTTAAATATTATTTTTACAATTACCTTTATAAAATGAAACTTAAATGTAAACACAACAGTGGTGAGTGAGATTTCTATGAGCCCGTCAATAATTTTGTAAGATAACTTGAGCCTCTAAAATGATATTTACTTTTTAAATTTTGAATGAAACTCTAGACATCATAATACCGAAGCTGACCACCTAGACCTCCCAGGCCCAAAGGCCATGCCTTGCCCTAATCAAACACTTCCCTTAATTAAATTGGGTATAGTTTCTAACACTAAGTTGGTGGACATACAGATGTGCTCAGACATGGGGGCTGGGCTAGAGAGAGACGAGCTAGACTTTGAGTTCTTGGGCAATAGGAGTGGTGAGTCATACATCATACAAAGCAACATTTACAAAGGAGGGGTTGGAGGTAGAGAAATGAGGCACTCCCTTTGGTTCGACCCCACTGAGGACTTCCACACCTACTCCATTTTATGGAACAACCATCACATTGTGTAAGTTCATTCCTTTTAATTTTAATTAGTATTTTAAAATATTTATCGGTGGGTGGATCGCCCACATTACGATCTCGGTCTAGATAGGGCGATCTGGCCAAAGAAAACAAAACGAAAAAAGGTTATTATTCCGTATTACTTAGTTGGAAGAGCTGAGTAGGCTAGATTGTGTGGCTTTGACAATAGCATTGGAGGGTGGAACTCTCTTATTGTGTTTTTCCCTTCTGCTAATGTTAAAAAAATAAAA
Source organism: Amborella trichopoda (assembly GCF_000471905.2). The sequence continues at coordinate 6,208,741 of NW_006494789.1, forward strand.
AAGATAGCATGTATTTATATTGAATATGTTACAGAACTAGATTTATGGTTATTGCTACTATTTGGCTCTTCAGTAGTATCGCATCACACCATTCATGGGGGGTTACAATCATAAAGGCCAATTCCATGAAATGTGTTCTTGGTGCCATGCAGTGTTTTAAAATTCTCGGATTGGTAGATCGTTCACTTACAGATTAGTGTCAGACCATTAGATCAGCGATTCGGAGTGGGTCCAAATTGGTGATCTAAAAACATATTTAAAAAAAATAAAGTGAATTAAAAATTGAAATAGGATTTTTGGAGGGGGATATTTTCAAGGACCTACAAAAATTAGATAAGTGAAAAAAAAAAAAAAAAAAAAAAGGAAAAGATGGAATTTTAGGAGGGAAACAAGCTAGGGTCCACATAATCCCAAAACTGGTTCTATCCCAATCAATTCCCATCCATATCAGTTATACGGAATCACCGGGTTTTAAAAATTGGTGTTATAACAGTCAACATGAGGGCATTATGACAGTCAACATAGAATGTAGCAACTTTCAATACATGGGGTATACCTACCTTAAAGTGAGTGATCCTCCTTGTGTGAGGTTCAAGGAAGAGAGGGAGTTCAAAATGTGTAAAAAGATAAAAAAAGGAAGGAGGTAAAGAAACAGGAGCATGCTTGTTAAAACAGAGATAGAGAGAACCACATTCCACTCTATACAGAGAGAACTGACTTTAAGGAGAGAAGGAAATTGAGAAAAAGCAGTTCAAATAAGATGTTGCTTCTTTTCTCTCATCCTCAATGTTTGTGATTGCATTCACTAGAGGATTCAAAAACTTCCACCTTGCTTAGGACTTACTGAGCAAAACTATTCGGATAATTCTCATGGTTATCTTGCTCCCTTACTCAAGAGGATAATACTTTTCCGATTTACTTGTATAAGAGCAAAAAATATAGCGATATTTATATTGGGAGAAAGAGAGGAATTAGAAAAAGTGCTTGAGCTTAATTGGTTAGCACTTGACAATTTGCAACGCTAGGTCCTTGGCTCAATTCTACCAAGGGTAGGGGCCTTCTCCCCACTGACTCACCCAAAAAAAAAAAAGAGGAATTGAGAATGATAAGGCATGATGCTCTATTCTCAGTTGCATATTTAATTTCCATTATGCTCGTTGGATCTGTTATCTAATATTGGTATTAGAGCCAATATGAAACCTAGTTCTTATTATTCCTCGAGAAAAATCCTAGCTTTTCATTGGTTTTATTCTTCGCCTTCTTTCTTCCAAAATTAGGGTTTTTATTCAGTTTTACATGCCTGCAGCTTGTTGATCTGCTACAAACAAGCCATGTCTAGCTCCATATGCTGGCTATGATGGCAGGGCCATGTCGACCAAGCTTATGCATGACACAAAAACTAGTCACATGCTAGGCCGCACACTAGTGCTTTGTGCAGTTTGCTACACTAGGCCATGCACTTTGAGGCCTCATGGGCCACACAGGCTGTGTCGGCCTCGCGCACTACATATGGCTTGCTAGGTGCGAGGCCTCAAGCCATATAAACTTAGCCCCAATCTCTTATAGCACTAGGATGTTGTGGGGGCCCGATCTGCATGTGCACATGTGTAGGGATGGACCCCTAGATTACAATATGCGACCACGACTAGATGCACATTCACATATGTGAGACCAATATTATGGATCATTTATTTATTTATTAAATATAAATGGTGGGAATAGATGGTCGGATGTTATGCTAAGACATCTGCCCCTCGAACCACTAATGCCCAAACACCTTTCCCTATGAGCCACTTATTACTGAAATTGCCTCAAGCATGGGCGTGCAGGTTCATTTATATCTTCTCAAGTTCTAGAAGCTTGACTCTAGCCTAGATTTTGAGCCCAATATCAAAATGGTATTTCTAACATCTGATTTTAACATAAATTGATTTTTACAAATACCTAGGTAGTACTTAAGTCTCAAACATCATTAACAGATCATCCAACAACCAAGTAACTCTTGCCTTTTATTCTTTTGAGCAAGGATGGCCTCAAAAAACCACCTACCTAAAGGAGAGAAGTTGAGGGAGTTTTTCCTATGTATCATAGGAAAATGTAGATCCATGGTATTCGAACTTAGTAGGAGTGAGCCAGCAAGTAAAGCTAAGCCACAACCCAAGGCAGATCCATTGACTGAGACCGGGGCACCTACAAAGGGTGAGTCCCGGTTGTGCAAGAACATTAAAGGAGTAAATATGGGAAAATTATAAATACCCCGAATTGGTACTTTCTAGGCATCCACCCCCCCCCTCTTGCGGCTTATATTGAGATTGTGCTAGTCCAGCACAAAATGTGCAAGAGAGAAAGGAAAAAATGTGGGTTAAAATGAAGATATTTAGTACCAAAAAAGTCAACTATTTTTATTTGGAATGGGGGTGTTGAATAACAAACAAACAGTTTCGGGGTTCGTAGTGTGGTATCAAAAGTAATGGGCGGAGAAAAGCATAAAAAGTCTAATTTAGGAGGGTATCTATGGCCTTCTCAAGATTATTCGCCGGCATTTTGAGATAATGATGGGCTGGCAAAGGGTTGGGCCAGGCCCAGCTAGCCTTGGCCAAACCTGGCTTGGGTTCCTTTAGGTTTGGCTAGACCCTGGCTAAAGTAGCCCTGACCCCTAGCCTAGGCCGCGCTAAATAACCCAAAGAAAACAAATCGAAAACAAAAAGGAAAAAAGGCGTCGGGTCGGGTTGGGCTGGCATTGTTGTGGCCGTAGCCCAAGCTCAGCACGCCCCTTATGCCGTGGTGGCTCAGCGCTAGCCTTGATCTTGGTCTACATTATCTAGCCAAGGAACTAGTCTTTTTGGAATGGACCAACTGTGCTGGACTGGGCCAAGCAACCCATTGCCAGGCCTACATTCACTTGATATTGATCGTCGTACCTTATTCCGAGAGGCCATGAATTCCTCTACTTGAGATTAATGGATATCTACTATGAAAGATAAGCTTAGCCCTGTGGAGCAAAACCAAGCATGAGAACTTGCCAACTTGTCGCCTAAAAAGAGATCTGTTGGAAAGAAGTGGGTCCTAAAGATTAAAAGTTGATTGGATTTTAGATAAATATAATGCTGAATTAGTGGCAATGTTTCACTCAATAGAAAGAGTGGACTATGATGTGACATTTCCTTCACTGGTAGGATCTGCCTCTACTCGCCTAATCCTTGCAATCATCTCATAAATGGACCTAAAGCTCTTCTTGACGGATTTTAACCATCTCATTGAATTTTTCTCATGTAATTTTGTCGCCACCACAGCAGCTTGGCCTCCTGACCTCCTCTATCAGTCATTGCACAAACTTGCAACATCTCAAGCGCTTTGGGAACAAGCCTGCTGTAGTACTAACTAATGCAAAAAAAAAAGGACGCTTTCACGATGTGAAATGAATTTACAAATAGATATCAAAGAACTACAATTTTGATTAAAAATAATGTTGGAAGCTTACATGCCATTCTTTTTAGCTCTTTGATGAAAAAATTACTCCAAAAAAATAGCAATCCAACTCTTCTCAAATTTCTCATCTGACTCCTAAAATCCCAAAAACACACCCCTTAATCCTAACAATTAAAATCTAAAGAACTCAAATCTATTAATCATATGCTGGCATCAAAGAATCTTCTTTTTTTCCTGCTCTCAGAGTTTTAACAATTGTATCATATGTAGAACGAGAGGCCATTGAGCCTGAGCAAGCCACTCCTATTTGCTTCTTATCTGAATTTCTTTTTTTTTTTTGTATGTGTATTTCTTACTTGCTCCGACATCAATACTCATCCAAGCGAAAAACTTAGTAAACAAAAAGAAAAAAAAAAGAAAAAAAGAAGAAAGAAGTAAGCATAACCAAAAAGTTCAAATTTGGATGATAAAAGTGCATGAGGAAGATTCAATCTCAAGAGTGGACACAAACCGCCCAAGAATTTGGCACTTCTAAACTTAAAGTCAACTTTCGCCTTATGTTAAATTAGGTATCTAATGATCTAATGCATTTTCCAAATCCTAATATCCTAAAATAATCTTTCTAAACTGCTAGAAGAGCAAGTGTTCACTTTTTTTTGTTTGTTTCTTTAATATTCTTAATTATCTTTATATTTTGGGGACTTCCTCACCAAGTTAAAGCACCATATTGGTTCTTCTCTTCCCCTTAATTTGGCTCTCCCCTTGCAACAGGTTCTTTGTGGATAGGGTGGCCATTAGAATCTACAGGAATACAGAGGCATCCAACGATGCATTCCCGAATGAGAAGCCAATGTACGTCTTCTCAAGCATATGGAATGCTGATGATTGGGCAACACGTGGGGGCCTCGAGAAGACAGATTGGAAGAATGCTCCATTCGTATCGACGTACAAGGATTTCCAAGTGGATGCATGCCAGTGGAAGGACCCTTACCCTGACTGTGTTTCCACCACCACACAAAACTGGTGGGATCAGAGTGAGGCGTGGACCCTCTCCACCTCCCAAAGGGAGGATTTCAGTTGGGTTGGTCGGAACCTCATAATTTACGACTATTGTCATGACACTGATAGGTACCCTAAACTTCCCAATGAGTGCATCAATTCTCCATGGGATTGATTCCATGCCGAAAGAATAAACAATGCTTCTGCACAAGTGGATTCGTAATTATAGAAGAGGAAATTGAAGACCTGTTACTTCGCTAGTTTTGGTTAGAGCAAGGGGCAAGCCTTTATAAATAAGAAGATTATTTTTTTCCCCTCTTTTTGTTGGCCATGTCAGTGTCAGGGGTGGGTGGAATATATAACAAATATTTGTGATATGAGATATGAGTAGCTTCCTAAGGGAGGCATAGGGGTGAAAAATGGTATTCAGTGAATTATTTGATTTTATCTAGTATTATGCCATATTCTTTGATAAACATTCATTCCGGTACTTGAGTAAAGTTTTCGGATTTTAAATTTTGGTAGATACACTCAAGAATCACCAGTATTTTTAATAAATAAATAAATAAATAAAATGGATGTTACATTCTATTACGGGAAAATATCTTTATAACCCCTATTTTTTGCTTCCATTTCTCAAGAGACCCTAGAATTTAAATTATTTCTTACGGCATAAAGTCTCTATCTTTTCTATCGTTCTACCCCTAGAACCTTTGACCATACATTATTGACCTAAATATTTTGTAAAATGACTCCATCTCTATCTCTCTCAAAACTCCATATCTTCCCCTCTCTCACCTCCCTCATCCTCCTGTTCTCTCTGATATTTGGGCAATAGGAACAAGTAATCTTCTTTAATATAAAACTAACCATCACCAAAACTTCCTTCCAATTCAATCCATTCTCTCTCTCTTGACCGACTACTTTTTTTTCTCTTTCTTTCTCTATAACATCCATAAGCCCACTTTGAGGTGGATGGCTGTTGAAATTTTTACTTTTTTTCTCTCTTTCTC
>NW_006494789.1:6220965-6293611 GCF_000471905.2 Amborella trichopoda
TGATCATCTTGACCATGAGATGAATGAAGAAAAAAAGAATTTCAAGTTCAAAAAATAGTACATCTTGTAAAAAGTCATATGGACCGTCTGTTTTTAAGTTTTTCAAGTGTTTAATGATTTGCTTGATCTGTACTATTTTTTAAATTTTAAATTTTCTAACTGAAGATAAAAAGAGATTGTGAAGCCATCATAAGATTTTCAATACGGAACCGACTTCTCAAAGTAAATATTATAGGTGCACCTGACTTCTACAGTATAAGGAGGCAACTTCATACAAACCTCACCCATTATATAAACATACATTATATTACATTAAAGAACAAAAATGAATAAATCATGAAGTAATTTAAAAAAAAATATTGTAACGTGCTCCTATGCCCTCAAATAAAAAACTAAGGTATTGTTTAGAAGTCTCAATTTTATGAATGACAGATGATTCTAAAATTTATATTTTCTTTTACAAAACATCTTACTAATTTCATATTTTTTTTGGAAAGAGACTCTATTTCATAATATTCATTTTGATGGATAAAAGTTTATATAGAAAATGAAATTTAAAAAAATCTAAAATATAATTAGAATAATTCCAAAAATCAAGCAATATTACTAATTAAAAGGTAAAAATAACTTTAAATTATAGTATCCCCAAAATGGGAGTTATATCTAAGAAGGCAAGTGCATAATTTGAATCTGTAGGAACATGCATTACTATTTTTTATCTCTCAAAGTCCACTTGCATTCTAACACAACTTATATAATTAGTGGGCCCTCCTGTATTATCCATAATATAATCAGAAACTTTTCATGCAATTAAATAAAGGGAAAAGTTTATATAGAGTTTAGGCTCTAAACAATCAAATTAGCGCCTACCTCAAAAATTTCATTAAAAGATGTTGTTTTGATGCTCAAATATCCTCAAATTGATCATCTTGACATCAAAAAACATGAACTTGAGTAAAAAATGGATTTCAAGCTTCGGAAATAGTGCATCTTGTAATCCATTTTGGGACCGTCAATTTTTAAGTTATTCAAGTTTTCATAGAGGCAGCCAACCGATTTGCTACCGTAAACAATACGCACATCTTGTAATGCATTTTTGCAAGCTTTGAAAATAGTGCATCTTGTAATGCATTTTTGGACAGATCTGCTCTCATAAAAAATTTTCATTATTGAAATCACATTTCTCGACACTATTTAGACCGTTAATGTTTTTTTTTCATAGATCTGCTCTTGTCAAAAAATTTCAGTATTGCAATCACATTTCTCGACACTATTTGAAGGTGGGCTCTAATTTGATTATTTAGAGCTTTGGCTTCCCCCATTTGTCATTATGCATCACGACAGTAACACATCCCGCTCACTTGATCATGTTTGAGCACATGGTTGACAAACCTTTTATAATAGTGAATTAGCCTTTAAAACTTTGGGATAATTCAACGCATACCCTTTGCAGTGTACACCCACTTCTTAAACCCTTTTATAGAGTACATGGGCATCGAATCCTTTTATGATGTGTATTAAAAATTGATGTGCGTGCGAACATCTTTAAAGTAAATTAAGTGGTTTATAAATAGCTCTCACTCTCATATATACAATGATGTATAAATTAAATACTCTATAAATAGATCTCTCTCTTATACAAGGACATCTATAAAATGAAATGGTCTATAATTCTTTTTAGGATTAATTATATTTCTTTCTTTTTATAATATACAAACATAAAGTGCATATAATTAACCTTTAATTACAAATAATTACAAAAATAAAATTCCATATAAGAATTTACAAAAATTAACATAATTATATGAAGTTGTTGTTTATTTATGTTAATAACTTAATATAATTATTTTAACTCCTAACTTAATAAATCCTAATTTCTTTTAGAAACTAAAAGAATACTATTTTTAGAGATTTATAGTGATTTTAAAAAAAAAAAGTTGGTACAAAAACTGCCTATTTTATCGATTCTTCGATCCGATCTACCCATTCTCTGATCCGACATGGGTATATATGAGACCAATTCAAGTCACCGATCCATTTTTTTAAAACCTTGGTTCATACAAACTGTTTGCATACCTAAAACAATTTGCTACGAAAGAGTCATTCAATTTCTATTTTTCCATGTTTAGTTCATACGTCTGGAATTTCCATGTACCTTGCTTCTTATGTTTGATTACTTGTTTTTGTTTATTTGTGAGACTATGGTTGGTAACTTGTTTATTAAAAACTCACTCCCAGAATCCACATTAATACTTATTTTTAACCGTTCAATTGAAATGATGATTGGACATCAATATCCATTCAATTATGATGATTTCTTCATATCTAAACAAATGGATAGTTCATATGAATAAGGTTTGGTTCACTTTATTAAATTACACAAAGGCCATGGTTAATTAATCTGAGCATTCTCTCTTTGTCAAGATTAATAATATTTAAAATACAAAATCTATTAATAGTTTTTCCATTCCAGAGACATCACCATCCATATCCACCCCTAGAATGCATAACATAGGTACAAAGTTCCTCATTATGCTACAATGTACATCTTCAAAATAAAGTATAAAATGATGCATACCGCCACAATCAAAGGGTAACACAACGATAGGTTATACTTCACAACTTGTGATGATTCAACGACCCTGCTTTTGATCCAGATTTGTACTAAAATGAACCTTGACTTCATCACTTGTATACCAAATGCCGTTTCTTAAAATTTTCATAATATTCTTTTGCTTCCTACAAAGTAGAAAACTCTTGAATAATTAATGGCATCCACTTATGATGCAGGGAGAGAATAAAACCAGAAAATTGACAATAAAAAGAAAGAAGGTTAAGAGAAAAATACACTCTCTTAAATGTCTGCAAGAGAATCCACCTCCAAAACAATCTCTTTCAAGAGACCAATTTTTATTCGATTCATAGACTGATTTAGAATGAAAGGAGATGTCCCTTTAAATAGACTAAAATAAGATAACTAATAAAAAACTTATCTCTACACCTATCCCTATTTTCTCTCTCTCATATCCACGAGTTTCTAGATAGCCACATTTTCCCTCTCATGTTTTACCCAAAAAAGACCTCTCAAGTTGGCTATTGTTTATAAAGATAAATTCTCTTCTAAATTTACCCTTATCTTAATTATATCTCTCAAACTAACCCAATAAATACAAGATAAACACAACATAAACTCTAAAGTCGCCTTGCTAATTATCCCTACGCACTCCTTAAACAAAAGAATAATTAAAATAATCTTAATAAATAACCCTAATAATTTTCCCTACGTCATTGCCCTTTCTTTCCCTCTTGGGTTCTGCGATCCTTCTTTGGCCCAGTCACGAAGGGGCATGGTTGTATCATTCCCCCCCAGTTGAAAAGAACTCGACTCTGACTAGTTAGCTTCAGTATACATGCGATATAAGTCTGGATCCGCTCTTTTGAACTCTGGCTCAAAAATCCACGTGCTATCAAAGTATGGCCTGCCCTTCCATTTGATTAGAAATTTGCGATATGAACCCTTTCGAGTTTGAAAGCTTTCAGTCTTCAAAACTTGCTCAATTTTATCATCTGTCTTCTTTGGTAATTTCTTCATCATATCAACTACATCTTCTACGACTTCTAGAGGGTCTCCGTGAAACTCAAATAAGTCAGCACTATTAAATATCGGAGAGATATTCAATGCCTTTGGTAATTTTCCTTATATGCATTATTCACATATTTCTTCAAGATGCAGCAATGACCCACTTTCTTGGACTTGAATTTATTATAGGTTTCCAACGAAAACCTTTACATTCGCAAATACGTCTCCTTGAAAATCTTATCTCTTCTATGCTCATTTGAGGCTTTTTGATACTTTGCATTGCTCTCCTCAATTTTCTTCTTGATTTGGGCTTGCAAATCTCGAATATGCTCAGCAAAAGCATTGGCATCATCACTTATCTTGCCTGGCATGGGTAATGGCACTAGGTCCAACACATGATTAGGCGTCCGCCCATTAACAATATCAAATGGTGATTTTCCTGTAGATTGATTTATTGAACTGTTGTAAGCAAACTCAGCCTGAGGCAAAGCGAGGTCCCACTGAGATATGTTATCACCAATAATACTCCGCAAGAGGTTACCAAGGCTCATATTCACTACTTTGGTTTGCCCATCTGTTTGAGGATGATATGCACTAGAAAATTGAAGTTTGGTTCCCATGAGCTTCCTTAAAGTGCATAAAAAATGACTTAAAAATTTTGTATCCCTATCAGATGTAATAGACTTAGGAACACCACGTAGCCTTACAATATCTTTGAAAAAGAGATTCGCTATATGTGTAGCATCCATAGTTCTTCTACAAGGAATAAAATGTGCCATTTTAGAAAATCGATCAATAACAACAAAAATAGAGTCCATACCTCGTGTGGTACATGGAAGTCCAAGTACAAAATCCATAGAAATATCAACCCATGGGGCATCTGGAACAAGAAGAGAAGTATAAAGACTTGTATTTTGTGTGTGACCTTTACATACTTGGCAAGTTTGACATTGGGTCACAAATCCATCAACATCTCGTCGCATATGTGGCCAAAAATATTTCTCCCCAACCATAGCCATAGTTTTGTCATTTCCAAAGTGTCCACCCAAGCCCCCACCATGAAGCTCCATGATTATCTTCTCCCTTAGGGAGCAATCAGGTATACATAACCGTACACCTTTAAATAAACAATCATCATGCACGAGATACTCACCCATAGGGTCTCGCCCATCAACATACCTTTCAAGGACCTTGCTGAAAATTGGATCAACTTTATATTGATCTTTTGTCACTTCAAACCCCAACACTTCCATAGAAAAAGTTCTAAGCAACACTACCCTTTTACTTAAAGCGTCAACTACCTTACTTAAGGTTCCAGCCTTGTGCTTTAATAGGAAGGTGTATTCTTGAAGGAAGGCCATCCACTTAGCATGTCGCGCATTCAACTTTTTTTAAGAACTCAAATATCGGAATGCTTCATGATCTGAGTATAGAACAAACTATATATGAATCAGGTAGTACCTCCAGTAGTGTAAGGCTTGCACCACTGCATAAAACTCGAGGTTATAAACTGAATACTTCTTATGTGCATAATTCAATTTCTCATTAAAGAAGGCCAATGGTCGTCCCTCTTGACTTAGAACTGCCCCTATGCCAACATTTGATGCATCAGTTTCAATGTCAAACACCTTAGAAAAATCTGGTAAGGCAAGTACTGGTGCTCGCATCATCTTTTGTTTAATTAGAGTAAAGCCCTTTTCAGTAGCGGAATTCCATGAAAACTTTTCAGCCCTCATACAATCAGTCACTGGTGCTATTAGGGTGCTAAAATTTCTAATAAATCGACGACAAAAGGTCACTAGGCCATGAAAAGAATGCACCTTAGTGAGTGACTTTGGCACCTGCCACTCAGCTATGGCTTTCACATTTTCTTGATCCACCTTAATTCCCTCAGATGAAACAATATATCCCAGAAAGATGACATTGTTTGTCATAAATGAGCATTTTTCAAATTCACAATAAGTGATTCCTTCCTTAGCACATCAAAAACTTGCTCCAAATAGTTAAGATGATCATGTGGGTTAGTGCTAAAAACTAAGATATCATCAAAATAAACCACAACAAATTTACCAATAAAAGGATGAAGTACCTCAATCATTAGGCGCATGAATGTACTTGGTGCATTAAAAAGGCCGAATGGCATCACAAGCCACTCAGATAGTCCATCTCGAGTTTTGAATGCGGTTTTGCATTCATCTTCATGTCGGATCCGAATTTGATGGTACTCACTCCTTAAATCTATATTTGAGGAAACCTTAGCTCCATTAAGCATATCTAACATATTATCGAGCCTAGGTATGGAAAATCGGTACTTGATTGTAATTTGATTGATTGCCCGACTGTCCACACACATCCTCCATGACCCATCTTTTTTTGGAGTCAGTAATGCAGGGACTACACATAGTGACATGCTTTCTCAAAGCAATCCCTTCTTAAGCAACACAACAACTTGTCTGTGTAACTCCTCATGTTCTATGAGGCTCATTCGATAATGGGCCAAATTTAGTAGGCTAGATCTGGGCACCAAGTCAATGTGATACTAAATATTTCTCATTGGAGGAAGACCGTCAGGTAATTCTTCAAGCATCAAATCTTTATACTTATCAAGTAGAGGTTCAAGAGACTTAAGAATTACAGTCGGTGCAGAATTTTCTTTTGCAACCAATACATAAATCACATCCATATCCTTGCTGTCCCTTTTTAATTTTTTAACATTAAGCATCTTTGAACCCTCCTCTTTAGTGGATTTGGGTGTAGTAAGTTGCTTCATAGGGTGGAGTATTATATTAATACCATCCTTAACAAAAGAATAAGTGTTTGGCCTAGTTTTATAAATCATATCATGATCATAAAGCCATGGTCTACCCAGTAATATGTGGCATGCATCTATAGGTGCTACATCACACCACACTTTATCTTTATAATTAGCACCAATGGAAAAAGAGATTAACAATGAGCAAGAACTGGTACCTCACCTCTTTTCTTGAACAGCTGGATATGGTATGGACATGGGTATTTATGTTCCTTCAGTTGAAGTTTAGCCACCATCTCTTTAGACACAATGTTTTCACTACTCCCACTATCAATTAGTATTATGCATAACTTGCCTCCTAATGTGCAAATTGTTCAAAAAATATTATGTCGCTGCCACTTCTCATCCTCGTTAGGTATTGGGGTTGATAACATAGTTCGCTGGAAATTATGAGAAGTTTGGTTTCCACGCCCTATAGGTGGTCTTCTAAAGGTTAAAGCTTGCTGCCCTTGTATTGAAGTAAAGCCTCTTGTCAGGCACATGGCACAGGAGAGAAGCTCACGGACGGCGATGGGAATCGCCACGACCCTTTGCAGGTGGCGATATGCATCACCGTCTAGGATAGGCGCATGGCGAAAGAAGAGCTTGTGGATGGCGATAGGAATTGTCGTGACCCTTCATAGTCAGTGATAGGCATCACCGTTTGTGATAGGCACAACAGGGTCAGACCCCTACCGGCGGCAATACGCATCGCTTTTTGTGCTTATGTGAGACACCGAACTGCAGATGGCGACGAGGAACGCCATCTGTGAACTCCGTAGAGAGATAGAGATGAGCGAAGAGAAGGAGAAAGAAGCTCACGCATGGCACTGCCATGCCATGCACGACCTGTGAAACCACAAGAGGAGAAAGGAGGAAAGAGACATGCACAGAACTGCCACTACCGTGCATGGCCTTTGAGAAAAGCTCAGATGAAGAAGAAGAGAGAGAAGAAGAGAGAGAAGATGAAAGAAAGAAAAGAATAGAAGAGAGAGAAAGATTTACCTTAGGCCCAGGGGTACCGATCAAAAGTTTCCCTCTCTCCTATCTCTCTCGAAATTTGACCCAACGCTATGAAGAGATGAAAATTTTATTAAGCGAAAGTTCGTCTGATGATGGGTCTTTATACAATGAGAGTACATGATATACATAGAGTTTTGCTCAAACATGGGTGGATTGATCAAAATTAAACATAATTATTGAAAATTAAGATTTAACTAAATTAAAAGAAATTGTAAAAATAGCTGCAAAATGACAAATTCACCCCTTTTCTAACAATTCATGGAATTCCAAAACAGACCCTATTGCTGCCCAAGAACTTGTGTGATCTTTCATGGAAGATCGGGGTTGCTATAATGCCCATTTGAGCGAAAGATGATAGTTTTCTTATAGGGCTCGATATGAAAATCGATTTGATACCAACTTCGAGTCATGGATCGTGTTTTTAGTCCATGATCATGTGACTTGAATTTTGGATGAATCTTGAAAGCTTCAGATCGATAGTGTGCTCATTCATTGATGTTTTTCTATGATTTCTTCCTTGGATCACACTGAGCATGCCATCATGATCGCATGGCAATAAACGCAGCTCGATTCTGTCTCCAGACGAAGATTTTGCAACTTTAGAGTTTTGGTGGGAATTTGAAATTCCTGTGTCGAAATTTGTAGTCACTTTGTCGACTTTATGTGCAAAATCCAACAATTGATCATGCACAAGGTTCGGATCAATGATAGCCATGGGCCTTATGCACTTGATGAGACTGGTTTCACGTGGATCGGGTTTGCGAGCATCATGATTTGGCCGCACGATCGAGGCGTGTCGCTATTGATTTTCCTGCAACTTCCTTCACATATCAGCAAATTCTCTCTAGATTTTCTCTGTGCTTGGGCATTGTCAGGAGGTGTTCCACATATTGTAATGCTTGTCTCAAGGAGATGAACACTCCGACAAGTTTGAGCACAATCTGATCTTAAACGAGGGAGATATGGGTCTCGCAAGTCACTGTTCGTGACTGCCCCTTTAATGGAGTGTTATTGCAAGGTGGCTGCACGAGAACAGTGTACAACTCCTCATATTTTGATATTTCGTCTATAACTTCTCCTGAAGTGCACTTTTAAGCTGAAATTTGACCCCTAAGGGTTTTCAACCGTTTTAGATTCGAGCTGAAAATAGAGCTCTAGTTATAGGGGTCCATTTCAGCGTGCTAGAGTTTGATTCTGTCAAAACTGTTTCTCAGTTTGCACTGTCATAGACATGTTGAAATGCGACAAAACTTAGGAGGAGATTTTTAGGAGTCCTTATGGTGATCTGGATCAGCTCCGGGGCTATTATGAGACTGTTGAAATTTACACTATTTTGTCAAGCTTTATTGACAGGCTTCTATTTCTTTATTCCACATTGGGGACCCATGGTGCTAAAAAATGCCTTCAAAAATAATGCCCCACCGATTGTTGTGCTTCGAGAAAAGCGAGAAGGATAATCATTTAGAAAATTTCCTCTGGCTTTATTTCTTTTTTATTTCTAGCAACAGGACCACTTGAACGCCGTGGAGATTCACGTAACACTGTAACTAGAATGCTCAGATGTTTGGATGCAATGTGCAGGTCCATCCGTGGAGGCTTTATGGGGAGAAGAGACTTTTGAGAGATCTGTCAAAGTCCTCACCCTCAAGGGACTATTTGTGATTCTGACAGCTGAGGATTTTGTAGGACCTCATTGGTCAGAGTCATACCTATTTGGTGGCCAGCTATCATGCTTAATGGCACTATTGGATTGACAATTAAAGAACCTTTGGTTGGTGTTGTTGCCTGCTACACCAGGTTTGCTTTTGACAGTCAGGGTACCTCTATGGGCCCCATCTGTGGGGTCCTGTCCGGGGACTTTTCATAGGCTTGTCCTGAAGGTCTCGGCCTGTCGGGTAGGGGGGATTTTGGCGAGGTGGCATCATGGCGAGGCATCACCCTGATGTCTCTGGCAGGTTCTGCCCTGGCTTTATCAGTTTCTTGCCTTCAGAATCTTTGGTTGGTTATAATGCTTTTCGTGTTTTTGGTGTTTTGGGAGATCCTGTGAGGCTCTCACTCCCAGGTGAGACATCTTGTGTTGTGATTGGATTCTGACAACTGAGGATTTTGTGTGGACCTTGTTAGTTAGAATTATGCCTATTTGGCAATTGGGTGCCAGCTGAGGTTGTGATGCAGTGTCAACCAACTTTGTTGATCCAGACGCCCTTTGTTGTTTTTCACTTGGACTGAGGAAGTAGCACCGTAAAGATGGTTTTCACGAACCTCCTTCATTTTTGGGCTCTTTTACCCATCACCTTGCAGCCATGTCCACCATATTCATCCGTTTTTGCTCATGGTGCCCCATGGTGCGCTTTTGGGGTTTTCACTGTGCTCGAGTTTATGTTTTCACATAACTATTTTACTCATGGTTTCGTGACCGAGCCCATCCATCATTTTTACTCATGGCGTTCCCTTGTCCAGGTATACACCATGCCCATTATTTTCTCTTTTTTTTGGGTTTTTTTTTTTTGTTGAAGGCATGTTTAAGGCCATGCCTTCGGACCTGTGCAAATACTTTTAACATCATGCGCCCTGAACGTGCACTATAGTTTAGGGTCATACAGCTGGACCATGGTGGTGATGAATGACAGTATGTAGAGGCCATGGAGTGAGTATGGTGGTGGTTTTGACTCACTTTGGGGAGATGGCACGGCTACCCATGAAAGATGGATGATGTATGTGTGAAAGGGGAAAAGTGGTGACCCACTAGCTGACGATAAGTATGGATGGTGGGACAACTCGCCATTTTGTGAGCATGGGGAATGGTGAATGGTAATGAAGTGAATGGACTCACTGGGGAGGTAATGAAGGTGGTGCATGCATTTGAACTCATCGGTTAGGGAAGGCATGCGTGAAGAGCCACGTAAAGGACGTATGCATGTGTAGGGGCAAAGTTAAGGTCATGCCTCTGGGATTGTGCAAAGCAGTTTAACGACATGTGGTTAGGCTGTGCACTATAGTTTTTAAGGTCATATAGCTTGGACTGTCACTACAGTTTAAGGTCATACAGTTTGGACCATTGTGCTAAGCCTTTTAATGTCATGCAACCAAGACATGCACCATGGTATAAGGTCATATAGCTTGGACCGTGGTTATGTAGTTTAAAGTCATGCAACTAGGACCATGCAGTTTAATGTCGTGCAACTAAACCTCCGCTATAGTTTAAGGTCATATAGTTTGGACCATGCAGTTTAGGGTCGTACATTTGGACCATGGCTGTGAAGTTTAAGGTCATGCAGCGCAGACTATAGTGTGGGTCGCCCTGTAGGTGATGCTCTATGGGGGATAGGTCTGTGGATAGCAATCTGACTCCCTGGGGATGAAACAGTTAAGGCTATACACAAGAGCTTTAGATGAAGATAGTGGCCCTAAGAGGAGTGGAAAAGGAATTTCAATGGGGATTAAGAGGGCAAGTGTGACTCCCAGAGGATAATGAGTAATGGTATGAATGTAACTCTACTGAGAATGATAGAACCCCACTGAGGGCTGAAAACATAAGAATGACTCTAACTCCATGGAGATAATGGGATATAATATAGATGTGACTTCTACTAGGGATGTTGATGCGAAATAGACCCATTGGGGACTGAAGGGGTAAAGCCCTCTTTTTCTTTTGCAACACCTAACTCCACAAGGGGTGTTGATGCGAAACAGACCCATTGGGGATTGAAGGGGTATGGCGACCCTCTTTTTCTTTTGCATACACCTAACTCCACTGGGGGTGTTGATAGAATACACCTGGCAAAGAGGTGCATCCTAAAGTCATGTATCTGGACTATTTATCGCACCGTTTGTTCTCTTGCTAAGGGATGTGTATTATAGTTTTAAGGGCTTGTAGCTTGGACTACGACAATGCAGTTTAAAGTCATGTGGCTAGAACCATGCAGTTTAAGGTCATGCAACTAGACCTCCGCTACAGTTTAAGGTCATGTAGTTTGGACCGTGGTGCTAAGCTTATTAACGTCATGCAGTCAGGATATGCGCTACAATTTAAAGTCCTACAGCTGGACCATGGTTATGCAGTCTTGAGTCATGCAATGAGGACCATGCAATTTACAATCGTGCAACTAGACCTCCGCTATAGTTTAAGGTCATATAGTTGGGACCGTGGAATTTAGGGTCATGTATCTAGACCATGGCGTGGTAAGGGAATGTGACTCCATGGGGAACATAGCCATAACTGGAGGCTCGACTCCCTGAGGAGTGAGACTTTGGTGCAGGCAATGAACTCCCTGGGGACACAAGACGATGGTCTATATGGGAGTGCCATGGCATGCGCACTGCACTAAGTTTTGGATGACGCGTGTGGCATTAGGCCCTTACTGAAGGGCACGCGACATTAAGCCCTTATGAAGCGCACGCTACATTAGCTTTTTGTGAGGCGCACGGCGATACCTTCTGGTAAAGCACATGGAGTTAGCCTCTTGATGAAGCGCACGGCGATAGCTCGTAGTGGGGCATGCGGCGATAACTCCTAAGTGAAGCGTGAGAAGATAACTCCTTGGCAAAGCACGAGGCGATAGCTCCTTAGCAAAGCACGCTGCGATAGCTCCTTAGCCAAGTGCGCGGCGATAGCTCCTTGGTGAAGTGCGCAGTCATAGTTTCTTGAGGCTTCGGGCTTGACCCGCCCCAGCCTGATCATATCGCCATCTGGAGATGAGGACTGGTGCATCATTTTGAACTTGTGAGGGGCACTTTATGGCACTGCTGAGTATAAAAGGGGAAAAACCCCATTTTACTGTTTTACAAAAAGGTAAAATAGTGAAGAGAGTTATTTAGAGAGAGAGAGAGCCGGAGCTTCTGTCAAAAGACTTTTGGTAAGAGTTTCTTGGCAAAACTTTGCAGCAGATAGGCCTTTAGGAGCTTCCCGACGAGAATTTTCAGAGACCGACAAGGTTTCTTGAGTAGGGAACAGGGACTCTGCAGAGATTTCACTTGTACTTTTCCAGTGAGGAATAACAGCCATTGACGTCTTTTCTAGGGAAATAGTGATGCTTTCAGGTTGCGACATCATTTCCGGTGTGCACAAGGGCTTCTTGGTGGACTTTTGACAAAACTGCGAGGGTCGCAGTGGTACTTCTGGTTGAGTTTCAATGATCTTTTGGTCGTTCTGTGGTTACCGGCAGGTTGTAGAGAGGTCAAGGGACTCTGACGATCTTTTGGCTATTGGAGGAGTAGAACGAGATATAGTGGCTCTGAGAGAATAGATCAAGGGATTCCGGTGATTTCCTTGACGATTTTGTGATTACGGTAAGGGAGATTAGAGGTTGAACAATGGTTCTTCCAGTAGCTCTGCAATTTTTTAGCGAGTCGAGGATGAAGGGAGAGGAAAACCCACAAGGTCACAAGAGAGCTTCTTTTGAGATTCTAGTGATCTCCTAGCATTCTGGACCGTCAGTAAGGGGAAATAACATGGTCAAATGGGCGTTCCCAATGAGACATAGAGTTTTCGGTGAAACCCAAAGGGTTGTGGGGGAGGTGAATGGCGGTGAGAAGGTTGACTGTAACTGAGGGGTGATAGTTGTGGAAACCGAAGTAGGGACGGTGGATACCATGGCACAACAAGGGCATGTGTGACATTAAGTAGCTTGTAGTGCTGCCTTCGCATAGCGCTAAGCTACGCACGATGATAGCCACCCTCGGGAGTATACTGCTCATGAAAATAGTCACCCAAGTTGTTGGACTGCCCACGATGTTGATAGGGTGCGGCATTGAGTCGCACATGACGATGGTCACGCACAACGCTAGACTTCATGCGGTGATGGTCATGGACAGAGGGACCTTGCGAGAGCCAAGAGTGATGGAAAATGAGAAGGCCCAGCTGCGACAATCTGTTGGAAGCCATGTCCTCCAGCACAATAGTGAAGTCAACGTTGTCTTGAGGAAGGGAATCTGTCATAGGCCATCTCCTTGCTAGGGAAGTTTGCTTTGTATGTCAGGGAGGTTCCATCAAAGTACTTCTTCCCTCTCCTGGAAATTAGTCGTGCTTCGTCAGATCAATTGAAGCTGACTCAAAAGTGGTTGGTTCCCCTTGAAAGCAAGAGTAATACTTCAGCATGAACATCATATTTTCCACTGAAGCAAGAGCAACGGTTGACACTATATCTGTAACTTCCGTGATAATGGGCTTTTTACAATAAAAGAAATGAATTTATTTTGAATCGTGGTTCTATTTTTCTTTTCCATTTCTTTCTGTACGCACTGCATTTTAAGAGCACATCAGGGATAATACTTTTTTAGGTATCTCCCATTGATAGGCGGCATTGCCTTCGCTCCATCAGAGTTTGTCAGTATATAGACCCATTTGGTGTGACCTTTTTTACTATGAAGGGACCCTCCCACTTTGGTTCGATGTTTCCTTTGCGGCGTTTATGCATGACGATCGGTCTCTTGACAGCTAAGACTAGATCCCCATAAACGAATGAGCAAACCTTGAGAGACTTGTTAAAGGCTCTCTTCATTCTCCCTTGATTGAGTTAAACGTTTTGCTGAGCCTCTAGCCTCTTTTCGTCGAGAGCATCCAACTCTTAATAATGGAGTGAGGGTAGTTGAACCTCGAGGGGTAAGACTGCCTCACCTCCATAGACCAGGGAATAAAGAGTAGAGTTCGTAGCCGTCTGGGTGGTGGTGGGATAGGCCCACAAAGCTTCAGGCATCTTCTCATGCCAATTCTTCCTTGACTTCAAAACTGACTTCCGGAGTACCCCGCACAAGGTTTTGTTGAATGCCTCTGCTAGACCATTGGCTTGAGGGTGGTACATGGTCGAGTACCTCCACTCATAACCAAATTGGTTAACTAGGCGATCAATGTGATGGCTTGCGAACTAAGGGCCATTATCAGATATTATTCGGTCTGGAACCCCGAACCGATATATGATGTGTTGACGCACGAAGTTAGCCATAGTTGTCTCTAGAACTTGCTTGAGTGGGACTGCCTCATCCCACTTGGAAAAGTAATCTGTCGCTGCTAGGATGAAGGCATGACCCAAGGTAGAAGGAGGGTCGATGGTTCCTATAATGTCCATACCCCACTGGGAAAAGGGCCATGATGCCACCGTAGGATGGAGAGGCTCCGGGGGCTGATGAACAAGGCTTGTGTGCATTTGAAACACCTGACATCTTTTGGCATAGTTTTGGGCAACAACCACCATCGAAGGGCAATAATACCCGAGTCTGCATATGCGCTCATTGAGCATACGGTCGGATTGATGCAGCCCACCGATACCCGAATGTACTTCTTCTAGTACTTTATTTTCTTCTTGTGCATCGATACATCTGAGGAGAATTCCATCAAATGATTGATGAAAGAGAACATCCCCATCGAGAAGGGTGTACTTGGTAGACATCCGTCGTATACCGTTGCGTTCTACCCGATCCTCGGGCAGCCTTGCATGCTTTATGAAGTTCATGATAGGCTCCCTCTAGTCTTCCACTTGTTCAACCTCTGCCCACATCGAGTTGAAGAATTTTGGCTCCTGTTTCTCAGCCTTGGTTTTTTACCTCGGGATATTTTCTGCTCTGCCTTGATGACATCTCTGGCTGCAAGGAGTGCTCCGAATGGATAAGGTGGGCATTCAGGGAAGACGTCGCACTCATCATTTGCATGAACTTCGATTCTCATGTCAACATGTCTTAATTCTGTCACTCAAACAGGCGTGGGCCTTGGTGAGGATAGTTGAATGGTGGCTCCGAGTTTTGAAAGCACGTCGGCTTGCGAGTTTAGCCTTCTAAGGACATGACTATAGGAGAAATAATCTAACTGGGCCATATAAGATTTGGTTGTGTCATGATAAGGCTTGAGAGTATCATTTCTTACGTCATAAATCCCCTTAAATTGCCGGATGACCAGCTCAGAATCGACAAAGATATTCAGTTGTTCCAGGTCTAGCTCCTGGGCGATCTCCAATCCAATTATGAGGGCTTGATATTCAGCCTCATTATGAGAAAATACCTCGGCAAGTGAGAAGGATAGAGGAATCACTCCACCATCAAGAGTCAAGAACACGACTCTGACACCCCCTCCATCAGACTGGAATGCTCCGTCGAAGTACATCTCCCACGGTCGAGTTGGCACCGTATAGAAAACCTCTTCATCCGGGAGATCACTTGACAGGTGAGATTTTGAAGGAACCAGGTGAGTTGTGAGAAAATCTGCTAAGTCTTGACCTTTGATGGCCTATTAAGATCCATACGTGATGTCGAACTCCATCAGAAATAATGACCATTTGG
Organism: Amborella trichopoda; assembly: GCF_000471905.2. The sequence goes on from NW_006494789.1 coordinate 6,236,628, forward strand.
CCAAGCATCCCGACAGGCATGGCCGGTCATAGGGAACTTGACCGGGTCCGCCTTGAGATTAGTTTGACCTCATGACTGAGTAAGTAATAGTGGAGTTTCTGTACCACAAAGATCAAGGCCAAACACATTTTTTCGATGAGCGGGTAATTCTTCTCTGCTCTCTGCATCCTGCGGTTGAGATAATAGAGCACTGTTTCTTTCCCCCATCATTGTTTAGTACTAAGAGTGCCCCAAGTGACTCATTAAGAGTGGTCACGTATAGGGTAAGAGGCCTTCCTAACATTGGTGTAGAAAGTACTGCAGGATTCAACAAGTACTGCTTGATGTCATCGACTATAGCTTGGTACGCCTCGTCCCATATGAAGGGAGTGTCCTTCTTCAACAAGAGTGAAAACGACCTGCATCGTTCTGAGAGGTTTGAGATGAACCTTTGAATGTAGGTCAGCTGTCCTTGGAGAGACCGAAGTTCATGCAGGTTTGTAGGTGGTGGCATGTCTTGAATCGCCTTGAGTTTGATCGGCTCGATCTCCAGCCCATGGTACCTCAAGATGAACCCTAAGAACTTTCTTGAGCGTATGCCAAAGGCGCATTTCAAGGCTTCCATCTTGATTTGTTGACGCCGTACCTGTGTTTTTAAGGTCTTGTACGTGAGCGTCCTTTGTTTTAGACTTCACCACCAAGTCATCCACATAGCACTCTACCTCCTTGTGGCTCATGTCCTTGAAGATGGTCGTCATGGCTCGCTGGTACGTGGCACCGGCGTTCTTTACCCCGAAAGGAATCACAGTGTTGCACAAGACACCTTTTGAGGTTAATAATGTAGTGGCCTCTTCATCCTCTAATGCCATTCTGATCTAATTGTAACCATAATACCCATCCATAAAGGAGAAGATTTGGTAATGAGTCATGGAATCAACAAGGGTCTTAGCGAACGGTATGGGGAAGTCGTCCTTGGGACAGACGGTGTTCAAGTTGCCAAATTCAATACAGACCCCGATTTAGCCATTTTCCTTCTTGACTGGGAAGACATTTGCCGGCCATCTTAGGTATTTGACTTCAAGTATGAATCAAGGTTGCCTGAGCTTGTTGACCTCAGCATCGATCTGCATCTCAAGGTTGGGTTTAAACAGTTTTGATTTCTTCTTTATAGGTTTGATAGACGGATCAATGCCGAGACAATGGAGAGCAATTTGAGGGTCTAGACAAGGCATCTCTTGATAATGCCAGGCGAAGACATCCCTGTTTGCTCGAATGAGGGAAATCAAACTTTCTTTCTCTCCTAGGGACATTTTTGCCTAGATGAAAGTTGGCCTTAAGTCGTCCTCATCGCTTAAGTTTATCTCTTTAAGCTCATCAACTGTGGCCTGACCACCTTCTTCCCACTCTTCTGAAGCCTCTTGCAACTATTCGTCAGGGGATTCAGGATGCTTGTCATCAATCTTGAGTGCCGAGGCCCATGATCCTAACATTTCTACTTCTAAGAGGGGCCAAATGTGGGAGACAATTTTAGGTCTCTGACCAGACCGGGCAATGAAAGGGTCCACTTTGAACAGGGGGTCCATGGCCTCGTGATTGGGGTCACTCCGTACTTGCCCTGAATTGGGTGACGCTTCATGAACTTGAATCATGTGACAAGCCTTGTTGGAATAGGAGCTTAGAGATGACTCGGTCTTGGCTGGGGCAGCTAGGGCATCAACGAGAGGCAAGAATCCAGCCGATTGGGCTAACGTCTTTGTTAGGCGCTTCCACTGTGACCTGCTAAGGTTGGTGGCTCCTAGCTCTCTATTTAGAGCGTCAAAGATTGGGAACTATGGGACTGCACCTGTGAAGGAGATAGAAGAGGAGGTAAGAGAAGAAGAAGAAACAGAGTTAGAAGGTCCTGGGCTGATTTTTACATCATCACCAGAATTGGATGTGTGCAAGGGGAATTTTAGACCTTGCTCTGGCTTTGACTGTTGGGGGTGCTTTTAGCGTCGTCACTCGTATTGGATCAAGGGATAAGGTGATATGTGCTTGGGATGAAGTCCTGTAAGGTAGAACGTGGAGGAAGACGCCTTAGAAATTCTTCCTCGACTAGTGGCTGAGGAATGTGATTCCTTCGGCTAGCCGACCTAGGTGCTCGTCTCCTTCTGGATCCTTGAGGAGGTGTTTGGACCCTGCTATAGGGATGATGAGTAGCCCTAGCTTCGTAGACTACCTCAGGTTTCAGGGACATGAGCCTGCTTCATCCATGGTAGACTTCCCAAGGTTGAGAAGTCGAGGGCTCTGCAGGGTTTAGTGTAAGGTAGTGGGATTTCCTCTTGGACGAGAGTGGTGGTTTCGAGGCATTCTAGGAGAATGACACAAACAATGTGGCCTTTCTGCAGCTTCTCTATGACTATAGTTTTGAACTCAGAGCATTCTTTCAACTCGTGGATCCATACTTGGTGATATGGGCACTAGAGATTTTTCGTACCATGGGCAAGATGAATAGGCTGCCTGGCGGGCTTGGGAGTGACGAGACCTTGTTGGAGCATTGCCTCGAAGAGGGTCTGCAAAGGGTCTTGCTCAATGCTTTCCTGGGCTGGTGTCAGGACGTCCTCTTGCACTAGTGGAGCAGAGACTTGACGGTGTCCTTCTGGGTTGCCATGAGCTTCTTGGCATTGTTACATCTTCTTTACCAAGAGATCATGGAAGCCAGTGCATTCGCTCATTTCATGGCCTCACATCAGATGATATGGACATCAGAGGTTCTCAATTCCTTGAGACAGGAACTTGCGTTGCCTTATTGACTTTGGTGTGATGAGACCTTCTTCGAGCATTATGGAGAATAGCGCACAGAGGATAGTGGGTGCCTCATCATCTTCTTGTATTGACACTATGTGGGCAGCCTCAGTTGCCCCGAATGCTTTCGTTAACTCTTTGAGCTTTATCTGACCTTGTTAATGAGATCTTTGATAATGTCTTTGAACATATAGCAGTCTTGAGTGGGGTGGCCGACTCTCCTGTGATAGGAGCAGTACCTCTCATGTGTCTCCTGTCCAGCTAGCTCTGGGGTTTTTACCTCTAGCAGTTGGATCATGTTTTTCTCTAGTAGTAACCGAAGTAGCACAGGGGCACACTCCTTTTCGAATGGGTACACCTTGTTTTAGTGCTGGATCCAGAAGTCATTTGGATTTGTATTGTTAGGCGGTGGGACCCTGTTGTAGGACTACTGCTTGTCCCTGGCCCGAGGTGTCTAGCCATAGAGAGGTCCAAGGTTTGAGGGGCGGCTTTGTGACTGTCGATCACAGTGACGGCTGCACTACTCACCAATTTTTACTGGCTTTCTCGATTGTTGGAGCGAGAATTGCCTCGATTTTTTCCCAAGCTAGAGGGCTACTTAGGAGATCTGCCATGGTGTTTGGATAGACCTTCTATACGAACTGCTTTAAAGATGATTGTTTACGATGAAAATATGAAAGATCTTCCGGCAAAGATCTCTTGGATCTTGACACCTTACACTTGATGGAAAGAAGTGGTAAAGAAAGTGGGACAAATCGAATTCAGATCTGATGCCAGATTTGCTCGGGAACGAGTAGATCTACTCTCAGATCTCTGGCAGAGCCAATGTGATCCAAGACAATAGACGATTTTTAAAGAAAATTAACAGATCAAAATAAATAAAATAGAATAAAAAAAGTAAAATAAGAAGAAAGAAAGAAGAAGAAATAATACTAAACCGGGCTTCTAGGGCTCGCCCGTATCAGCACTGGCGTCCTCTTTGCCTCTCTAATTCAGATGTTGACCAGCAAATCTTTGGTGTAAAAGGGTTGTTGTACACTGGAAATGGTTTTAGAACTAGGTTTTTGGCCTAAGGTTAGGGTTTCAGGAGTCTAGGGTGAAGCTAACTCTTTCTTAGGGTTTTTTCAGCCTTTTTCAAGAGAAGTCTGTCTATCTCCATTTCGAACCTCATCTGCCCTTATGTAGCCATGAAAAAGGGATATACAAGGGTCAAAATCTGCTGGGAAGGATATACACACATAACAACCAATCAAATCTAAAAAAGCAAGTTTTGAGGTTATCGGATCTGGGCAACACGGGTATGGTCGCCCAAATCTAGGCGACCCTTGTCATATCACCATGTTCAGGCTGGGCGACACTGCTTGTGTCGCCTAAGAGTAAAAGTGTCAAAATTGAAATATTTTTTTTCAGGTGTGTTCTTCAGCCTCTTTTGAAGCTACCAAAAAACATTTGGGTCAAAACATATGTTTTTATTATTTTTAATGATTTTTTTGGTAAAACAAGGCATTTACAAGATGACTTGAGCTACACATTAGTGTCACCCAAACCAAAACTTGTCCAAATTGATTTTTTTCACTTTTGGTATTTTCCTCAGCCTCTTGTGAAGCTCTCAAAGAAAATATGGATCAAAATGGAGTATTTTACTATTTTTAATGATTGTGTTGGTAAAACAAAGCGTTTATAGAATTCTGGGTCAAAACAAGGTTTTTACGGGGTTCCATGCAGACGAATTGGTTTTGAGCCACAGGGTAGGCTCTATAAACTATTATTTGGGTTTACTATGTTAAGTGTGATCTTAATGGTTCAAGAAACCATAAAATTTTCCAGATTTAAAATGATGTGTCTACAATTGTCCCTCTTTAGCACTCCCTGTCCTCCGAGGGATAGGTGAGTGGCAAAGAAGTAGACACTCTGGTGTTCCCTGTCCTTCGAGGGGCAGCTGAACGTCAAAGATTCTTCCTGAGGTGACATGGTCAGAGGGCACACCAACTATCCCTCCAAGTCATTGTGCTCATAGAGCTCACCCACCTAGGGCATTTTTCCTCCTAGAGTTTTCGGCATGAGATGTCAATGAGTTACACAAGCTTGAAACTCGAGTTGGATTTTTTGGTCATGCCACTTAACTTCAGGGGTTCCGCAGTTTGAAATTTTTAAGCTTAGCATTTTCTTTGATTTCCTTAGGGTTTCCTAAGGTTGTCTATAGGAAAAGGCTATCTATAGGAAGAGACTTATCTAGCCCTTCGAAGAGAGAGACGAGGCAGCAACGCGGTAATCGCGACAACATGATGATCATCATATACTGGTGTCCAAGATCCTTTGTTTTAAAAGACGTTTTAGAAATTTTGAAAGTAGGGTGAGATTTGAAATAGAACCTGGAGTAGGGACAGGTTACGATTTTAATAAAGAAATTAAAATTTTTGAAAACATAAGATAGTGAAAATTTTTTAAAAGAGAAAGACATTTCAAAAAACAAAGTTGGTTAGAAGTTTTAACTCCTGCAACCATAGAGCCCTCTAAGCAGTTAAGCGTCATGCAACGTTGGACCATACACCTGACCTTTTTACGTCAATACGAGGAAAAACGGAATGCACCCGACCCTTTTACATCATAGGGGGATAAATGTTTTCATTGAACAGGGTGGTTGTGCACTGAACACACCCGACTTTTTGTGTCATACGGGGCTAGACGTTTTTATTGAACAGGGTGGTTGTGCTCTGAACACACCCGGCCTTTTCTGTCATACGGGCTAGACGTTGCCTGTCTTGGCTCTTTTATGTCGCACGAGTTTCACGTATGAACATTGAACAAGGTGGTTGTGCCTTGATCACAACCAACCTTTTGCGTCATACGGGCTTGGCAATACTTGCCTCGGCTCTTTTACGTCGCACGAGTTTGATGTTTCTCCTATCTAGGCTCTTTTACGTCGTACGGATTTGACATTTTTCCTGTCTCAACTCTTTTGTGTCGCACGACCTTAACATTTTTCATGTCTCGACTCTTTTACATTGCACGAGTTTGACGTTGAACTGAATTGGTTTGGTTGGCAGTTCAGGCTCGTGCCATCAAGGAGCGTTCTCTTTTTTTTTGAAAATTGGTTGGTAGTTTAGGCTCATGCCACCAAGGAGCAAATGAAATTTTTGAAACTTAATAAAAAATTATTAAAAAAAAATTCATAAAATACATGATAGCACCTAGATCGGTCCCCGAAAGACCCCAAAATTGAGTGGGGTAGTTTTTGACAAAAAATATTTGGGCGACACTGGCCGTGTCACCCGAGCGGCACTGGTGGTGTGGCCCAGGTCAGGGCGACACGGCTGGTGTCAACCTGCTAAATGTTTTTTTTTTTTTTATGTATTTTGCTGGGAATAAGAGAAACATGGAAAATTTGGGCGACAGGCGATACGAGTAGTGTCACCCACACAGGCGTGTCGCCCATGGAATGTTTTTTTTTTATTAAATGGAAACATGGGAAACTAAAATAATTTTTTTCAGAAAAATACATTGGGGACACCTGTGGTGTCGCTCGGGCGACCGAGGAGTGTCGCCCTCACAGGCTGGGCGACACAGCTGGTTTCGCCTATATAAAAATATTTTTATTTATTTTTTATTATTATTTTGAAAATGGGAAGAAAAAGGGGCTTTTTGTCAAAAAATATGAGGGTGACACCACGCTTGTCATGCCTCAGGCTGGCGACATTAGGCGTGTCTCCCAAAAATATTATTTTTTTTTCATTTTATTTTTTATTTGAAAATTCTACCTCAGTTGGAAGGTCTTTTTCATTTTCCCCTATAATGGGGAGTTTGAAAAGCTTTCCTTTTTTTTTTGCCCCTGTTGGGGGGTCTTTGTTCAACTTGCTCCTGTTGGGGGATTCTTGTTCATCTCTACGTGTGCAATTGATTCGTCGAAGTATAGTAGAACATTTTCCTTACACACATTTTTCAAACTGAATTTTTAGAAACTCAGCCCATTATTTTTAGGGTTTTCATCTTGAATTTTCAACTATCAGACAAACATGGGGATGAGCTTTCCTCCTTTTTCTTCAAGGGATTTGGTCGAGAAAAAAACGCTCCCAGACTAGCCAATTTTGTCATTAGCAAGGTTCACCCATCTCTGATATGTGGTAGTTGGTAGTTATACTCATACAACCATGGAGTGCCTAGCTAGTTTCAAGCCTTCATAATAGGCGTAGGAAGTTGGCTTCGGGAACGAGGCTAGATCGCTATCAGTTCCTCTTGTAGTGATGTAGGAGGTCCTTTGTAAACTTTTGAAAATGGATGATTAAAAAGTCAATTTGAAAAGAATTTTCAAAAGGGATAGTCCTTACAGTTTTTCCACCTGTGGCCCCTTTGGTGGTTATTTTCTTTATTATGTTTTACGCGAAGATGATGAAAGGATTCCCTTGAGGGATTGTGAGAACTCAAAAGTCTCGAACTTGTCATTTTACCTTTGGAGCTTTCATCTTGTGCTTCGTGGATCCATAAAGTGCTCTTTGCATCCTTACCAGACTTCTATCTTGGAGAAATCTTAACGTTCTTTAAGGTTCGTTGAAGTCGCTTCGGTTTTCCATTTATGTCACCCTCCCGCATCTTTCTGAGATGGTTCTATTGGGAACCTGCAAGGTTTAGGAGGAGTCTTCATCCTCAGGGTCTGCTTGTGCAGTCTTATTGAAACTTGCAAGTACTTGTTTGGACTTGAGTATTTTGAATTGAAAGCACCTTCTCGGAGATTTCTTTTTTTTTTTTACCAGTGATGCCTTTTCAGGTTTTCACCACGTCCATATTTCTTTTCCTTTTTTTTCTTTTGTTTTTTCTTTGTGATGCCTTTTCAGGTTTTCAGCACTCTTTTGAGCCCATTACAGGTAGTATTTTCTGAGATACATCGCATTAATTAGGTTGTTGAGTTCATACCCCTCCTAATTTTTTATCTTGTAAGAATTGCCTGCGTGTACTCTGGTAACCACGAATTGTCCCTCCCAATTAGTTTTAAACTTGCCTAAAAGGTGTGGATTTGAAGGAGTGTGGAAGATTTTTTGAGTACCATATCCCCTTCTTTGAACTGTCGAGGAACAACTTTTCTTTGATAGGCCCATAGCGTGTCATTTAGCTTTTCGTGTCAATCTTTACCACCTTATATTATTCTATCTATAATTCTGAGAAGTCCTTTTTTGTGGCTTTTGCTTGTCCATTTCCTTGAGGGTAATAAGGTGTGGAGAATTTTTGCGTTATCTTGAACTTTTTGCGCACCTTAGTGACCTTGTCATTTTTTAAGTTGGATCCATTATCAGTAATGATTGACTCAGGAACACCAAATCTGAATACATTGTTGGTCTTTATGAATCGGACAACATGTTGTCCTTCAATTTTGACAAATGATGCGGCCTCAACCCATTGGGTGAAATACTCTATAGCCGTTAGTATCTAACGGTGGTCGTTTGAGGCTTTTGGTGAGATCATTCCGATGATATCAAGACCCCACATGGCAAAGGATACTGGCGGTGTTGAATTGAGTGGTACGGACGGTGCATGGGTGAGGTCCCCATAAAGTTGACATTTGGGACACCTCTTAACGAACTTTCAACAATCTTCCGCCATGGTGGTCCAGTAATAGCCTTGGTGCCTGATTTTTTGAGCTATTGCAGCTGCGACAGAATTACCTCCTTCATTGTGTAGCTCTGTTAGTACTTGGTCTATTTCTGGCTGATCAAGACACGGTAGAATGATGTCATCGAAGGATTTCTTGAATAGGAGGTCACCTCTTACTAAGAATCCCATAGAAAACTTTCGAAGGGTTTCTTTATCCTTTTTGGTGGCTCCTTCGAGGTATAACCCATCTTTCAGCACGAACAAAACATCATGGAACAATGTTTTGTCTTAACTAACGCATTTGAAGACATCGGAGACAGTTCCCCAACTTTCTCATTTTCTTGTTCTATTTCTTCTTCGATCCTTGGTGGGGAAGGTTCATGTTTGTTCCTGATGTAAAATGGCAGCGTGGTGATTTCTGAAGGAATATCAACCATTGAAGCAAGGGTCACAAGCGTATCGGCAAACCAATTATTTTTCCTAGTTACGTGATGAAAGGTGATTTTCTTAAATGGGATCATGTTTTCCACTTTTCTTGACAGGGTTTTAGCTTTCCTCTTTCATCTTCCAAATCCCTTGAACTTGGTTTATGACGAGTAAGGAGTCACCAATCACTCGTATTTGAATGATTTTCATTTCCATGGCGTTCTTGAGACTGACTATTAAGGCTTCATATTCAACAATGTTATTGGTACATGGGAAATTCAATCTGATGGTTGTTGGCATTAAAATCTTCTCAGGTGAGCATAATATGACTCCTATACCTGACCTGTATTCATTCCTCGTACCGTCGAAATATAGCTCCCAAATAATTTCCTCAATTATAAAAAGGTTTTCATCGGAGAGATCCATGTTGACGAAAGTGTTATCTGACAGTGCGTGTTTAGCCAAGTGGTCAGCAATGGCTCATCCTTTAACCAAGTTTTGAGTGACATATTTGATCTCGAACTCGCTCAATAGCATTCTTCAGTTTGCTAAATGTCCGTTAAGGTCTGGTGTTTCCAATAGGTACTTGAGTGGGCCAATGTTTTAGATGAGATTGATTGTATGAGATAAGACATAGTGTCTTAACTTCTTCATGGCCCACACAACTGTCAAGCAGTGCTTCTCCACATCCATGTATCTTGTATCGTATTCCACCATGGTTTTGCTGATGTAGTATATCGTTTGTTCGTTTCCATGGTAATCTTATTGTCTTAACATTGCCCTAATGGTCTTATCTTTCATAGAGATGTATAGGAATATGGGTTTATCATGACTAGGAAGACTAAGGATGGGAGGTTTGGTCAGGTACTCCTTGATTTGATCAAATGCTTCTGGGCATTCATTGTCCCATATGAAAGGGGTATCTTTCTTAAGGAGTCTATTGAATGGTGCGCACTTGTATGCTAGTTGTGAGTTGAAACGCCTTATGGCTTGTAAGTGACCTTGAAGCCCACAAAGTTCTCTGATGTTTCGAGGAGGAGGAATTTCAGTGATGCCCATTGATTAGGTGCCTCGATCTCGCCCTCTAGATCCCTGAAGGATCGGGCGGCACACATCTTGGGTTTTGGGAGAGACCCAGAACATTTGTGAGATCGCTCTCTCGGGAACCTCGTTAGAAAACGGGGGCAAGTGTTACCAATCGGTGAGAGAGGAATTTAAAGGTGGGTTCGGGACTTACTCGAGCTGACTCGCGTAGGCGCTCTCTTAGATCACGAAGAAAGCCCCGGAGTAATGAAACTGGTTCTGAATCGTCTCCCTTGGCTCGTATTCTTCTTGTTTTCTACTTTCTTGCAATCACACACATATATGGCAAAGGTTATGTGAAAGGTGGGTCTGACCTCACTCTTTTCCTCTTTGATGATCATTCGCAAGCATGCGTATTCAAACAGAAGAAAGAAAGACGTGGGGGAGAGAAGAATTAAACCAAGTGAGAAGATCAGAGCAGTGACTAGGGTTGTGGATAATAGGCATAATGTGGTAGCGAAACGGACTCGATAACTGAGACCGGCTCATGGAATTGCTACTAGACGTTAATGACAATATCGACTACCTAAGTACGATGGTCGGTCTGTCGTGGCAGTAAAGAGGGCCAAGTGAACCTTTCATAACAACATTACAGCTAGACGACAGGACTTCCATGCGATGCTAACCTCAATCCCTCTTGGTCGAATGAAAGAGTAGCAGAGGAATGGTTAAAGAGAAGAAGGGAATGGACAGAAGGAGAGAGAAGAAGGAAGAGAGGAGGGAGACGAAGGAAGAGGAGATACAGTCAGCGCTAGACATGGCCAACTATTTCAGGGGATGAGAGAGAGAGGAAGCAGTCGGTGCTAGACATTATCTACTGTTTCAGGAGATGAGAGAGAGAGGAAGCAGTAGGTGCAAGACTTCACCGACTGTGTCAGATGAGAAAAGAGGAAGACAGCCAATTGACGCTAGGTCTCACCAACTGACAGAATAAGAGAGGAAAAACCAGCCAGTGCTAGGTCTTGTCGACTAATAGAAGAGGAGAGAGAAGACCAACCAACGTCGAGTCTCACCGACTGATAGCGAAAGAAAGAGAAGACCAACCGATGCAAGGTCTCACCGATTGACGGAAGAAGAGAGAGAAGATCAACCGGTGCTAAGTCTCATCGATTGATAAAAAGAGAGAGATGATCAACCAGTGCTAGGTCTCATCGACTGATAGAAGACGAGAGAGAAGACCAACTGGTGCTAGGTCTCGTCGATTGGTAGAAGAAGAGAGACAAGACCAACCGGCGCTAAGTCTCATTGACTGGTAGCAGAAGAGAGAGAAGACCAACCCACGTTAAGTCTTGTCGACCGGTAGAAGAAGAGAGAGAAGACCAATAGGCATTAAGTCTCGCCGATTGGTAGAAGACGAGAGAGAGGAGGCCAATCGGTGCTAGGCCCTGCCAGTTGACAGAAGAAGATAGAGAAGACCAACCGGCACTAGGCCTCGCTAATTGACAGGAGAAGATAAAGAAGACCAACCGACGCTAGGTCTTGCTAGTTGACAGAAGAAGATAGAGAAGGCCAACCGGGGCTAGGTCTCATCAGTTGACAGAAGAGAAAGAAAGAGAGAAAGAGAGAGAAGAGAGAGAGAAAGAGAGAAAGAGAGAGAAGAGAGAGAGAAAGAGAGAGAAGAGAGAGACAAGAGAAAGAAGAGAGAGAAAGAGAGAGAAGAGAGAAAATTTCCTACCCAAAGGGTACCAACCCTTTTCTTCTCTCTCCTCTCTCTCTCTCTCCAAGACGTAATCGCAGGCTCAAGCAATGAATCAAAATTTTTTTGAATCCTCTAAGAATCAACTGAAGGTCGCACCATTCTTTTACAATGAGGCAGTGCCTTTTTATATAGAATTGTGCCCAAACATGGGTGGATTGATCAATATTAGACCTAATTTTTCAAAATTAAGATTTAATTGAATTAAAAGAAATTCTAAAAATGGGTGCAAAAGGGTTGTTTTGCCCCTGCAAAACAATGTGTGAAATTTCAGAGCAGTCCTTGCTGCTGCCTGAGATCTTATATGACCTTCCATGGCTGACCCAAGGGTGTTCTGATGCCCATTTAATTGAATGATTATTGTTTTCTTGCAGGGCTCGGTATGAAGATTGTTTTGATAGCAACTTCGAGCCATGAATCATGTTTTTTAGCAAGATCATGGTACCTAAAATTTGTGAATCTTGGTTACTTCGAATCTATAGTACAGGCGGTCCTTAATGTTTTTCTGTGATTTCTTCATCATAGTGTACTGAGCATGTCGTCACGATCGTGTGGCAACAAACGAGACAAGATTTGAAGCTCGAACGAAGATTTCACAACTTTTGAGTTTTGGCCGGAATTTGGGATCCGGAGGCCAGACTTTCAGTCACTTCATCGGCCTCGTATGTGAAATCGGACCATTCATCATGTACGGGGTTCTGACCAATGATAACCCTGGACCTTATGCGCACTATGAAATTAGTTTCGAGTCGATCCGTTGCTCGAGCATCGTTATTTGGTCCATCGAGCGAGGCGTGTTGCTGCTGAATTTTTTGCAACTTCTTCATGGATCGACAACTTCTCTTTTGCTTTTCTCCCTGGTCGGATAACGTCTTGGGGCGTGCCACATATCGAATTGTTCGTCTTGATGAGACGAATACGCTCATTGAAGTTGGGAGTGATCTGACTTGAAACGAGTGAGTTATGGACCCCGAAAGTGACTACCCGTGACTGTAAAAACAACCACCTCTAATGGTGTTTTGGTGCAGTGAGGCCACACGGGAATAGTGTGCGGCTTTTCCTGTTTCAATGTTTTCCTCATATCTTTGTTCTGGAGTGTCCGATTAAGCCAAAACTTGGCCAATAAGGGTTTTCAACCGTGCCAAATTTAATGACAGTGATCCCACAGCGATTAGAGACACCGAAAATGTAGTTTCAGTTTTAGGGTCCGTTCTATGGCACTAGAGGCCAATCGTTCGAAACTGTTCCTTTGTGTTCACTGCCTTAGACATGTCGGAATGTGACGAAACTTGATAGGTGGTCTTTTGGAGTTCCAATGACGATCTTGAACAATTCTGATGCCATTTTGAGACTATCGAGAATCTCCATTGTTTTTTAGGTTTTATTGGCCTACTTCCTACCGCGGACCAAGGTGATGAAAAATACATTCAGACACTCCTATTATGGATGGGTCCACCTCAATGCCTCTTTGGCTCGCTATAAAGCCTAATAACTTCTCGGATTCGACTTGACTAGAATGTCGTCTACATAGTCTTCCATGATGGTGTCCATCAAGTCATGGAAGATGCTAGTCGTTGCCTGTTGATAAGTTGCCCCTACATTTTTTAGGCAGAAGGGCATGACTTTGTAGTAGTAAGTTCCCCATGGTGTTATGAATGAAGTCTTGATTTGGTCTTCTTCTGCCATGAGGATCTGGTTGTAGCCAGAGAAGCCGTTAATAAATGACAACATCTCATGCCTCACCGTGTTGTCAACCAAGGCATCTATATTTGGTAATGGAAAATTGTCATTTGGATATGCCTTCTTGAGGTCTCGGTAGTCGAGTCACACTCGGATCCTCCCGTCTTTCTTGGGGACGACCACTATGTTGGCCAACCATTCTGAGTAATCAATGGGGGCAATGAACTTCACCTTGAGCAGTTTATCGATTTCTTCCTTAATTTTGAGCTCAATGGGGATCTTCTGACGTCGGAGTTTCTGTCTTACAGGCTTTGCCTCTTCATTGAATATGACGTGATGTTCAACCATGTGGGATCTAACCGTGGCATATCATCGTACGACTAGGCAAAGACATCGCGATATTCCTTGAGAAAGGAACTCATATTTTCCCGCTCCTCAAGAGATAGGGAGGTTCTAATCATGGTTAACCTTGAGTCCTTCTTAGTTGCTAGGTTTACGTCGATCATCTCTCGATGATAGCCGTTGGGTCACCATCGAACCTCTTCTTGAATAGCCTAAAAGCCCTTATAGGACGACATTGGTCGGACCCCTTTATTGTTCAAAGTTTTTCGGGCTGAACCAGCTTTTCGGATCACACCGATTTCAAGATTAGAGGTGGACCCATGGGATTCTACCTCTAAATGGAGACTTGGGCATTGGATAATGGATGGACCTGAGGTCTGTCGATAATCCCAAGGGATTGTAGCATACTGGTCACTAGGTTTGGGCAGGTTAGGCTTAGAGTCAGCTGTGGAGCAATCATCATGGTCACCTTGAGTAACTAACATGGTGGCTCTCTTTTGGCAAGGTTCTAGAATCTAGACTTAGGGTGAGATTTGGACTCGACGGCTTTGGATAGACCTAGCTTGACTCTAGGGGAAAAACCTTAACTAAGACTAAGGCTAAGACTAGACTGGAACCTAGAATTGCTAAACTCAATGAGTTTTGGTTCAGACCCTGAACTAGAGTAGGCCTAGTCTAGCTCTAGAGGAAACTCTATGCTTGGACCTATCTTAGAATCTAGACTGAGCTCTGGACTAAGATTTAGACTAGATGGGTACGAGTCTCGGCTCAGACCAATAGTGGGTCGAGGCTTGGACTTGGATGTGAGCTTGGTTCGGACCAAGACTTAGATGGATGTAAGCTTTGGCTTGGACCAAGAGGGTTATGTTAATCAGACTGGGTGTGGACCCAGATTAGATTAGAGAAGAGATAGGAACGAGCCTTCGGCTCGAACCAAAAGGGGATCTAGGTTTGAACCAAGATGGAACCTAGCTCGGACCTGGGCTAAGTTGGGTACAAGCCTGAACTTTGACCCAGAAGCTTCAGCTCGGACCATAAGGGGACCTCGGTTTGGACAAAGATGGAACCTTGTTCGGACCTAGGCTAAGCTAGGTACAAGCTTGGACTTGGACCTAGAAGCTTCAGCTCAGACCAAAAGCGGGTCCGGACTGAGATCTTTGATTAGCCAACAGAAATAAGCAAGCAAGCACATGAAAGATTTTCACCTAGTATGATTATAGGTAGGCATGGTTTGAGAGTGGGTTCCTAGCTATTAAAATGCAGCTAGGCTGATATAGATCCCCGCATAGGTTCTGGCCTCATGTTATAGGATGTTCACTAGGTCCTACTATACATGGCGTTGTTTGAGGCAAAGGATTATAGAGGGGCGCTCATAGTTAAAGTTACGTGAATCCCGGCCTCCTCGATTCTCAAAGCTAGGCTCCCCTCACGCTGTTAACATGGATTTTGGGGGTTTTCAAAATATTTGTTTGTTGGTTTCCCAGGCAATCCCGGTCCGGTGTGTGCTGGAGTGTGTAAAGAAACGCGCAATTAAAATAAAGTCCAGCACACAATTCACACACAAAAATAAAGAAAATGAATGAGCGCTTGACACTGATTGTGCCTAGCGATGCACACTTCGAGGCGAAACTCACTTGAAGCACAGTATAGATGGAGGGGTAAGCAACCCCTGAGAAAGTACAGTCAAAACAATGAAACCAAGCACAGACCGTGCTAAGTCGAACGCGACCCGAGTCGAGGGCGACTCGAACGGGACACGATTCTGGGAGGTACAAGCAACCCTCAATGTATATATATATATACTTTTTTTATCTTTTCATCTTTGATGAAACACAGTCAAACTAAGTATGGTGAAAGAACGAAAAACGTGATTTTATTCAACATTAACAAAGTAAAATAAAATCGAAAAGCCAGAAACAGCACAAACCTATCTGAAGTAAAATATTTTTTTGTATTTTTAAAAATTTATTTTTAGTAAAAAATTGGTCACCAGGGAGCTAAAAGTCCCTGGAATAGGCCTGTGGTGTCCCAAAGTTTTCTTGGGACACTTACAGTTGGGCAACACAGGTGAGTTTTCTTGGGACACTTGCAGTTGGGCAACACAGGTGGTGTCGCCCGGGCGGCACAACTGGTGTCGCCCTTGCAGGGTGGGCGATACTGCTAGTGTCATCAAAAAAATTATTATTATTATTTTTTCCTTGTTAATATCAATGAAATAAGACTAATTTAAACTTGGAAAAATTAAGAAAAAAATATATTTATGATGAAATAAATTAAAATAGAGTAAAGCAAAAGAGTGTACACAGAACAGCAAAATATTTTTTTAGTAGTTTTAAAACTTTTATTTTGATCTGAAATGTTTTTAACAGTCAGACGCTAGAATAGATCTGCGAAGTTTCAGAAGATTCTGAAACTTTTTAGTTTGGGCAACACTGGGAGCGTAGCCCTGGATCTTGGCGGCACGTGTGGTCTCGCATAGAAAAATCAGGGTTTTGGAGCACCAAAGCCTTGGATCCTAGTCACAGCTGACTCTTGGGATCATTTGTGACTGAAATTAGTGAAAGTAAATGAAATAAAATCATATTTTGGCACTTGGATCAAACTTGGAATGCCCCATGGTGGGCACCATACTGTTTACGATGAAAATCTAACAAATATTCTAATGAAGATGTCTCGGATGTCAGATTTTCATCATAAAAAATGAGCTCTGACGTGGAGGGTGGATTGGGGGCCTCAACATGCAGGCTCGCTCAGCATATTTCGTTTGTAGGTCTGAACTGCTTCTTTTTCAGTAATGGGAGTGGCATGAAAGGTTGCCAAATCTCTCCATCGGGCGATGAATTTGTCAACTGGTTCACCAGGGTCTTGAGTTAGAGTGAGGAGCTCGATGGTCTCCACGGTTCTATGGACTTCTTAAAAGCGCTGGTAAAACAGCTGCTCCATTTCCTACCATGTGTGCATCAAGCTGGGAGGTAGTCGTGCATACCACTGGAAGGCTGGCCCTTCGAAAGTCTTGATGAACTGATGGAGGAGGAATCGCCCATCAGTTGCCGTCTCCCGACAAGCTGCTTCAAAGTGAGCATATGGTGGTGTAGGGATGTAGAACTGTTGAACAGGGGGACCTTCCCTTTTTCATAATTTGGGGGAAACGGTACCTGATCGATATACAAAGGGTACAACATTTGGTAAAGCAGCACCACTTGCATGCTCCAGTCCTTGTTCTTGGGACTGTGGGTCACCATTGCATCTATATCAATTTGCGAAACCATGCGAGAAGTAGGGTATCTTGGGACAACGGTGGGGGAGTTTGCCTGGGAACTGTCTTCACCAGACGGGGAATCAGTCTCATGGTGAGTAAAAGGGTACCTGGAGGCTTCTAGGTGATCCATTGTTTTGAGGATGGACTGCATCATTACCTCGAACCTGATCATCCATTCTTCTTGGGCGTCGTCCGGCTCATTGATCACCGTGACGTTGACCCTTTCTTCTGGAAGGTCAAAGCCAGGTAGAGTAGTGGACTGCCCTGGTTGGCGAGTCATATGAGGCAAGTCGGTCTATAGGGGCTCAGCATGCCACGACTGGACTCGAGCCTTGTACGTCGATCGGGTGAGGACCGTATCTTGACGGTCTTGGGACCGTGGCTTCTTGGCAGTAATCACCAAGAAATACTCTTGGGCTTGCTCAGTTTTTGGGATTCAAAGAGGGAAAAAGGGATTGTGAGGCAGGAGGTCATCAAGGGTAGTAACTTCAACTGCCTTAGGGGCCTCTCTAGTCAAGATCAGTAGGTGTCTCTTCTGCTTGTTCTTGAGGCTACGATGGACTTCACTCCAGAACCACGCTTGAGACTTTGACTGCCTCGTATTTCTTGAGCATGCGAGGGCTATGTCTATGAGTTGGAGCAGAGAGTGGGGTCCAACGATAAAGGACAATTTGGGCTACTCCCTTGGAGGCTACAGGCTTCTGTCTGACATCAGGCTGTTGCCCGAAATTCCCTCGTGAGGTCCGAGCATATGGCGGACTTGAGGCGGCAGACTGAAGATGGTACGCATAGGGAAAACCTTTATGAGTACCAGGTCTCGAGGTGTTTGCCTGGTGAAGGAAGAGTGAAAGAAGAAGGGACTGGCTCATGACTTTGCCTGCGTCGAGAGTGGAGAGGAATCGACGAAGATGGTGCATGTGCACCTTAGGGTTAGCCATATGTGTGACTTGGGGGTGAGCCTAGGCTTAGTCAGCTGGTTCGACCTTAGGAGGCAGAGACCTATGAGCTTGTGTCTGTGAGGGATCGGGTAGGAACTGATCTCTCACAGGGTGAAGCCATGTGTGTTGAGAGGGAGGATGAAGTGGTCGACCTTCATGTGCATGAGCTGGTGCGGAATTGACGCTCGAGCTATGGGATGCAGATGCATGGCACGTGCAGGGTTTGACCCGAGAAGGCCTAGCCATGGACGTGAGCTCAAAACAGCTTTAAAGTTTCCCCTAGGTGTGGCTCTAGTGGATGGACCACGAGCCTTTAGGTGTGTGCAAGGGGTGGAGATCGTGCCGAGCCTCTAGGTGTAGAGGATTGGTAGTGAAGGAGTTTTAGGGGTGACCTTATGGCAACCCTCAAGAGAGGTGGCAACCTGCTTGCCTTTCGCGAAAGTGGACAGGAAAGCCTTCCGATGTACCTCAGCAAAATGACTGGCAAGGAACTTGCCAGCAGCAGGGTGTGTGCAGTAGTAGATATGCTACCAATGTGAGGGGCCTTGGTGGAGGGTTCTCTATGGTGAGGAAGCAGGGAGTCAGGGACCTTTAGGTCCCTTCTCTTACCAATCCAAGAAAGAACCTGGGAGCCGGACTGTGAGTCCTCACTCAGAAGAAGTGTAGGGAATGAGCCTTGAGAAGCTCGTTTCCCTAGGATGGTCAAGAGTGCAGGGATGATAAAATCCCCAACTCGGATGATCGGGTTGAATAAGCTAGATGCCATAGGATGTGATGCAGAAAGTAAAGTGTGATACTGATCAAGCAAGAGCAAACCGACGAAGGGGTAATAAGTCCCCAGTGGAGTTGCCAAGCTGGTTAGGTGCCTTGATCTCGCCTCCCCTGATCTAGGTGATCGGGTGACACATATCTTGGGTTCAAAAGACCAGGGACCTAAGATCGCTCTCTCGAGGACCTTGTCCACGGAACAAGGGCCGGTGTCCAACTAGTGAGAGAGGAATTTGATATGTGAGGCAGAGACCAACCTCACCTAGGTCCATGACTTACTCGGTCTGACTTGCACGTGTGCCCTCTTAAATCATGACGAAAAGCCCCCTGCTACTTCAGCAAGTTCGGAATAGCCTCCTTTGACCTGCAATCTCCTTGTTTTCTGCACAACACTGTCATGATTAATTTGCAGGACAAGTGGGCCACCCTTGTCTTAGGGAAATGTACATTCGTATGACAGAGAAGGTGAGAAATTAGGGTGATGAAAAGAAGAGGGTTTGGAAGGGTGGAGGAAAAAGAAGGTGACTCGACAAGGGGATGAGACAAGCATGATAGATGGACCAGTGCGATGACTGACTCTGAATGGTAGCAAGATGGGCATGGTAACTCAGACTGGCATGGCGGTAATACTACTTGAAACTAAGGCGGATATGACTATCCTAACTTGGTGTGGCAGCAAGATGGGCACGGTACTCAGGACCAGCACAATGGCAATACTACTCAACAACCAGACTGCTAAGGCATTACCAGACTAAGTCTTCCTGTGGTCAAGTAAGGAGAGAAGAGAAGAGAAGAAACAAGAAATAAGAGAAGAAAAGATAAGGCAAAGAAAGAAGGTCCCAACGACACTTGACACTGTTGGTCACAGCGAAAGGGGGCCAGTATTGAACTGTAAGCGGCGTTAGGCATCGCAATCGGGCAACACGAGAAGGCAGCACATCCCTTCATGGACGGCGATGACTTCTTGTGCAGTGCACAGTGATAGGCGAGGGACGCAAGAGAAGCCTGCGGACAGCGATAGGCGTCGATCGCATGTATGAAGCCTGTGCACGGCGATAGGGACAAAGCATAGGAAAGAAGCCTGCACGTGGAGATAGGCACCGAGCACACGCAAGAAGCTTGCGCATGGCGATAGGCACCGCTACGGCCCTTCATGGGCAGTTATAGGCAGCACTGCGCTGGCGGCGATAGGCACAGGGCGCAAGACAGAAGCTCGTGGAAGGCGATAGGCATCACCACGACCCTTTGCGATCGGCGATAAGCATTCCCGTCTGTGATAGGCACGGGGCACAAGAGAAGCTTGCAGACAGTGATGGGTATTGCTTCGACCCTTTGCAATCAGAGATAGGCATCGCTATCTGTGATAGGCATTGCCGTATGTGATAGGCACGCAACACTGTAAGACCCCTGAGGGCGGCAATAAGCATCACTATTTGCGCTTATGTGGGACGCTGAAGATACGCATATAGATGGCGACGAGCAGTGCCATCTGCAAACTCCACAGAGAGATAAAGATGAACGAAGAGAGGTAGAAAGAAGGTCGGGCATGGCGCTACCATAATCATTTGCGACCTGTGAAACCACAAGAGGAGAAAGGAAGAAAGAGGCATGCACGACATTGCCACTGCCGTGCATGGCTTCTGAGAAAAGCTCAGACTAAGAAGAAGAGAGGGAAGAAGAGAGAGAAGAAGAAAGAAAGGAAAGAACAGAAGAGTGAGAAAGATTTACCATGGGCTCAGGGGTACCAATCAAAAGTTTCTCTCTCCTATCTCTCTCGAAATTTGACCCAATGATATGAAGAGATGAAAATTTATTAAGGAAAAGTTTGTTTGGTGAAGGGTCTTTGTACAGTGAGAGTACGTGTTATATATAGAGTTTTACCCAAACAAGGGTGGATTGATAAAAATTAAACCTAATTACTGAAAGTTAAGATTTAACTCAATTAAAAGAAATTGTAAAATATGTGCAAAATGATAGATTTGCCCCTTGTTTAACAATTCATGGAATTCCATAACAATCCATGCTATTGCCCTAGAACTTGCATGGTCTTTCATGGATACGGGGTTGCTCTAATACCCATTTGATCGAAAGATGATTGTTTTCTTATAGGACTCGTCATGTCGATCAATTTGATACCAACTTCGAGCTATGGATTGTGTTTTAGGCCACGATCATGTGACTTGAATTTTGGATGAATCTTGAAAGCTTCGGATCGATAGTGTGCTCATTCTTTGATTCAATTCTGTGATTTATTCACTGGATCACACTGAGCATGTTGTCATGATAGTGTGGCAATAAACACAGCTCGATTCCATGTTTGGACGAAGATTTTGCAACTTTGGAGTTTTTGTCGGAATCTGGAATTCTGACGTTAGAATATGCAGTCACTTCATCGCCTTCATGTGAGAAATCCGACTGTTCATCATGCACGAGATTCGAACCAGTGATGATCATGGGCCTTAAGCATGCGATGCAACTAGTTTCACACCCATTAGGTTTGCGAGTGTCGTGATTTGGACGCACAATCTAGGCATGTCGCTGGTGATTTTCATGCAACTTCTTTCATGGATCAGCAAATTCTCTCTCGCGTTTCTCCACTCTCGAGCGTCGTCACGGGGCGTGCCACATACCGAAATGCTCGTCTCGAGGAGACGAACATGCTCCAATAAGTTTGAGCATGATCCGATCTCAGACGTTGGAGATATGGATCTCACAAGTCACTATTCATGACAGCCCCTTTAATGAAGTTTTAGTTGCAGGGTGGCTGCACGAGAAAGTGTGCGGCTCCTCCTATTTTGATATTTCTCCTATAAATTCTTTTTGGAGTGTCCGTTGAAGCTGAAATTTTACCCATGTGGGTTTTCAAGTGTGACGGATCTGATGGCGATAGACCCACAACAATTTGACGCACTGAAAATAGAGCTCTAGTTATAGGGGTCTATTTTAGGGTGCTAGAGGCTGATTTTGTAGAAACTGTTTCTTAGTTTGTAGTGCCTTGAACATGTCGAAATGCGACAAAACTTGGCAGGAGATTTTTAGGGTCCGTTTAAGGGTGCAAGATCTTGACCAGTTTTGGGGACATTTTGAGACTGTTGAAATTTCTACTGTTTTGTCAGGCTTTATTGATCAGTTTCTCTTTCTTTATTCCGCATCGGGGACCCATGGTGCTGAAAAATGTCTTCAAACAATGATATATATCGAGACTGTTAAACTATGATCCCGACCACTACGTAATGGGTCACCCATTGTGTGACGACCCAAACTCTTCCTGATTAGTTGGAATGCACAGCAGGATAGGAAGGAAGGAGGCAGCACCAGCTGAGTTGTGTGCCCGAGCCTACTGAGTTGTGTGCTAGCACCGGTTGAGTTGTGTGCCAGCACCGACTGAGTAGTGTGTCAGCACCAGTTGAGTTTTCCAACACCGGCTGAGTTGAGACCAGCGTCGGCAATGTAGGAGAAGGAGACCAGTGTCGGCTGAGTTGCTGATAGTATGGATTATGAATGCCACTTATTAGATGCTTGCTGATGTGAGTGCCACTTGTCTAAATTTTAAATCTTTTGTTGACACTTAGACCACCATCCCAAAAATAAGAGTACTTAAGCCTCTTCACTCACCCACGCCACTCATCGTTCCTTCATTCCTCCTCTTTCTAAGACACAAGGGTTGAAGAAGGGACGGTAGGAGGGCAGCCATTGTTGGACAAGTGAGATCTACGAGCAAAGGATTGGAGAAGGCACCATTGTTATTCAGGTAAGTGGATCTATCACCATTTCATAGTAGTTGTAGGGATGAATGGGAATTTATGCAAGTGAAATAATCAAGGAAAGTGTATTATGAACGTATGATTCTTAGATTTGGGGGTTTTGTTCTATAATGAGAGTGGATGCTAGAACTGAATGTATGATTCTTAGATTATATAAGAAATGCATGTTATGTATGTGCATTGTTATCATGTTCCTCACCATGAAATGAAGGCCATGGAATGTGTTCTTGAGATATGTTATATGCCACTGTGAAATTCTAGGAACATATGTGTTCTTGAAAGAGGCTTTTGAAGAGCCAAATGGGATCTGATTAACCTCAAATCAGCACCATTAGAAATATGTGTGAGTGTAGTAAAATGTTTGTTTCTATCCACTGTTTAAATTCTTTATAAAAATGGAGTTATGTCACAAAATAAGGAGGTATATCACTGTTGACTATTTTCTTGGATTTTTCACTAATACCACTGTGGTCATTGATTTTAACTAATTAAACAAAATCCATTTTCGGCAAAAACCACATCCATTGGAAATATATTTGAATGGGATAAAATTTTCATGTAGAAATTATTTTGAAATTCTTTTTAGATTGAACGTTGTACTTCAAATTATGAAGGTATGTCACTGTGGGCATTGATAAAATTCGGAAAGATCACCTTGTTTGGAACAAATCTTTGAACCATGAAATGGAATCCAAATCATGTTAGAAAGATACATGTTTTGGTTTAGACTTTGATTCTTAAACTGTCACCAATTGTCTTGCGAATTGAATGCAATAGTGATATGAAAAAGGGTATGCCACTGTCCACTATACCCTCTTAGAACCTTTGAGGGGCCAAACGGGCCCAATTGTCTTCAAACCACTCCCATTTGAAGGGTAGGGGTGTCAAGTCTAAAATTAGCTTTAGAAGAGTCTTTACATTCCATAGGAATTTGGGCTTATGACCATGTTTTGATCAGATGTCACAACTTGAAATTTCAGGAAATGTGACAATGACACAGAGATTCTGTGACTCTGATAATGTGATCAAGTGATGTTGATACTGATATAATATGAATCTGATACTATTATACATGTCATGATCACTATGCAATGGATCCTCCATTGGTAGTCGATATTCTGATTCTATTATATAAATTCTGTTATTATGTGATTCTGATCAATAGGCAATGTTGGTAGTGGATATTCTGATTCTGTTACCTGAACTATGTTATTATGTAATTCTCGGATACTGCGCAATAGGTCTCCATTGGTAGTGGATGCTCTAATTCTGTGACCTCTATGTAATGGGTCCTCCATTGGTAGTCGGGTATTTCTGTACCTCGACTCCTATGATAAGAGTGGAGTCAAGAGGTATTTCTGTAAATAACTAGGTCGCGCCCCTCGATTTATCATGGGCACTATGCATTGGGCCCTCCAATGGTAGTGTAACACCCTCTCTCCTAAGGCACAAGTGAGGGTCGTGTCTTGCAAGGACTCAGCCTATCAAAAGCCCAAAGCGTGCTGGGGATTGTTTGTGTGAGTGAAAGCATTATGAAGTGGGGCCCCCACTTGTCATTGTCCTCCTATCCGAATGGGGAAAAAATCCCAAGCTCAAGATTGGCTTAGCCTAATCGATGTGGCTTTTAATTCTGTCTAAATTCTGTATTTTGTAAGAATATATGTTCTGCTATCTGAATTATGTAAGAAGATCAGACTGTAATTGTGATATGCTTAAAGTTAGATATCATCTTGAGAACAAGAAATGTTCCATTAAATGATCCTTACCCTTTTTGTATGTATTCATGTGTGCTCTGATATGTGATTACATTGCAAGACAAATGCGATATCTGATAAACTAGGGGTATGTTATTATGTATATACTGTTATTCAAGAATTTATGTATATGTTATTATTCAAGAATGCAAGGGTAGTGATCTGCTTACTGGGCTTTTAGCTCATTCCATCTTAATCTCTTAACTGTAGAGTGAAGGGTGGTAGCAACTGTGTAAAAGGTGGGTGGTAGTTTGAGGGCATGAAGTCCGAAATTAAGAAGTTTGAGAAGCCATTTTTCGAAGACTTCCCCAATATGTTTTGATGATTTCAGCAATATGATGTATACTTCCTTTTGTGTATTTTAGGCCAATAGTGCCTCAAAGAAATTGTAAAGACTTTTGATTTTGAATGAATGTTATGGCTGTACCGTTTGAATTGAGATTTGTTTGATGAATAGATTTTATCTAGTTTCCTTTCATGGTTTGCTCTCGATCCCGTATTTTTATGCATTGATGTCACTCCCAACTAAGTGACATTTGCGACCTCCGGTAGTGATACCGCGCTCTGTCACCCACCGACGGATGTCGGGGGTTGGGATCATGACACATTGGTAGTTGGATATTGTGATTTTGTGACTGATATGTGATTCTGAGGTGCCTGCTTTGAGCGTATTGCAGGGCCTAACTTGGTAACTGACACCAGTGAAGTGCGCACGAGCTGATATGCAACTTCCCATAAAATATTTGTGCAAATTACAAAGCCCGAGATAGGTAGTCACCTTATGTAATTGATGTAAGATGTGGAATTGACCGAATTACCTGAGTTATATGATCGATTTGCGAGATATGGGATTGGACTAATAGATAGGGCTAAAGAGTGAGTTAGTGTCTATTGATCTAGTTATGCTCTCTTGTTAATGTTTATCTGTTGAATATGATGGATTGTTAGTGTATATGAATATGTATATATAAAAGTGTGCCCCAAACATGGGTGGATGATCAAGAGTAACCCTAATTTCTGAAAATTAATATTAAATTGAATTAATATAAATTAGAAAATAGGGTGCAAAATGACATATTGCCCCTTTCTAACAAGTGGTGAAATACCAGAACAGTCCCTGTGTTGCCCTAGGACCTGTGTGATCTTGCATGGCTGATGCGGGGTCATTCTAATGCCTAGTTGATCATTAGCAGGTTATTTTCTTGTAGGACTCGGCATGGCGATCGATTTGATACCAACGTCGAGGCATGGATCGTGTTTTTGGTGCATTATCATGTGACTTGAAATTTGAGTAGCTCTTGAATCTCTGGATTGATTGTATGTTCGTTCGTTGATGGTTTTCTATGTTTTCTTCACTTAATCACACTGATCATGCCACTATGATCACGGGCACCAAACACAACTCTATTCCACGGCCGAACGAAGATTTGGCAAGTTTGGAATTTTATCCAGAATCAAGCATTTTGGTGATGGAATTTGCAGTCTATTCGTTAGCTTCGTATGCAGAATCCGACTGTTAATCATGTATGGGACTTGGGTTCGAGATGGACCAAGACCTTATGCTCCCAATGGAATTGGTCTCGTGTCGATCGGGCTTGTGAGCGGCGTGATCGGGCCACTCGAGCAAGAGGCCGATTCTACCGAAACTGTTTCTCAGTTCCCACTACATTAGGCATGTCAGAATGTGATGAAACTTGACAGGAAACTCTTGAGAAACCTCATGAAGATCTTGGCCAGTTCTGGGACTGTTCTGAGATTGTCAAAATTTCCACTACTTGCTAGGCCTTTAATGAGCAGGGGCCCCATGTTGATTAAAAATACCTTCCAACAACATGCCCCATAGAATGTTGTGCTTTAATAGAATCAAGAAGTGAAATAATTTTTGAATTTTGAGGGATCTTTGTCAAAGTCCACACCCTTGAGAGACAATCTGTGGTTCTGGAGCATGAGGCCTTTGTCAGGACCTCCTCGTATAGAACCAGGCTTTTATTGAAGGCCAAATGCTATGGACCTTCGATCGGTGTAGTTTGATGCTACACCAGGTTTGATTTTGATGCTCAAGGTATCTCCTAGAGGTCCTATCTAGCTGGGTCCAGCCTGGGGGCTTCTGAACTAACCCAAAAGTCTGGTCTCATGTAGGTTCGGGGATTTGAGGAAAACTACCTTGAAGTCTGTGGCAGATTAGACCCTGGCTTCATAAGTTTCTTGGCTTCGCAATGGCTCTTAGAATGTTTTGAGGGATCTTTTGGTCATCATCCTCACCCTCAAGGACTCTTGTTTTTTTTGAACAGGGGAGATCTAATGCGTCTCTCACTTCCTGATGAGCAATGAAACTGGGGAGATCTTATATGGCTCTCACTCCTTGATGAGCCATGAAATCGAGGAGATTTTATGAGGCTCTCATTCCCTAACGAGCCATAAAACTGGGGAGATCTTATGCAGCTCGCACTCTTTGATGAGCCATAAAATTGGGGAGATCTTATGAGGCTCTCACTTCCTGATGAGCCATGAAACCGGGGAGATCTTATGCGGTTCTCACTCCCAGATGAGCCATGAAACTGGGGAGATCTTATGTGGCTCTCACTCCCTGATGTGCCCTGAAATCGGGGAGATCTTATTAGGCTCTCACTCCCTGACGAGTCATGAAACCGAGGAGTTCTTATGAGGCTCTCACTCCCTGATGAGACATGAAACTGGCGAGTCCACTGAGGTTGTGGAACTGCATCAACCTAATTTGTCGGTCCAAGTGCCCATTCGTGGGTTTTCGCTTGAACATAGGAAGTGGCCTAATGAGGACGATTTTCACCAACTTCGGTTATTTTTTGGATCTTTTACCCATGACTTTGTGGTCACGTCCACCATTTTCATCCTTTTTTGCTCACGGTGCCCTCTTGGTTTTTTCACCGTGCCTGGGTTTCTTTTTCCACGAAACTCTTTTACTCATGGTTTCGTGATCATGTCCGTCCGTCATTTTTACTCATGGAGTTCCCTTATCCAGCCCATGCTTGTTTTTTTTTTTACAAGGAGTGTTTTAATCTCGTGCCTTAGAGATCTGTGTGAAACCTTTTAACTTCATGCAGCCAGGATGCGCACTATAGTTTAAGGCCATACAGGTGGACCGTAGCAATAAAGAATGGCAGTCTGTAGAGGCCACAAAGTGAGTCTGGTGATGGCTTTGACTCACTTGAGAGAATGGCTTGAAGTTATCTGTGGAGAGTTGATTGGATGGTGGGTTAAAGGTGGTGACCCACTAGCTGATGGTGAATATGGGTGCCAGGATGGCTTGCCATTTAGTGAGCATGGGTAAGACTCACTGAGGGATGATGAAAGATGGTGAAGGTGGCATGGCCCGTGCACACGAATGGGCCGATTAAGGAAGACGTGCACGGAGATGCATGTAAAAGGCGTGTGCGCCTAAGTAGGCTTGATGGGGAGAAAAATAGGGTACTCGCACACAAAAGGGTTGTTTAGTGAAAGCGTGCACGAAAATGCACGTGAAAGGGGTGTGCAATTAACAGGGGCATGTTTTAAGGTCTCACCTCTTAAACTTGGGCAAAGCAGTTTACCGTCATGCGTTCAGGACACCCACTATGGTTTAAGGTCATATAGCTTGGAGCCTGGTTATGTAGTTATAGGTCATGCAAACAGGACAGTGCAGTTTAAGGTTGTGCAACTAGACCTCCGCTATAGTTTAAAGTCATATAGTTTGGACCATGGCTATACAGTTTAGGGTCATGCAACATGGACTAAGTACGAATCGCCATGTCAGTAGGGCTGCATGGGGGGTAGGTAAGTTGATAGGAATCTGACTCCCTCGGGATAAATATAGTTAAGGCTATACACATGTGAAGATATGTAGATGAAGGTGATGACCCTACGAGGAGTAGTAAACAAGAGAGGCTTCACTAGGGATTAGGAGGGCCAATGTGACTCCATGAGGATAATGAATATTGATGTGCATGAAACTCTGACGGGCCAGATCACAGATGAACCCCACCGTGGTTTGAAGGTGTAAGAAAGGCCTTGACTCTCTTGAGATGACGGGGTAAGTACGACCCTTGCATACATCTAACTCCACTCGGGGTCTAGTTGGAGTTATGAGTATGGACTATTTGTCGCACTGCGTGTTACAACTTTAGGGTCTTGTTGCTCAGACGATAGCTATGCAATTTGAAGTCATACAGCTAAGACCATGCAATTTGTGGTCATGCAACTAGATCTCTGCTACAGTTTAGGGTCATATAGTTTGGAGCACGGTGTTAAGCCTTTTATCGTCATGCGGTCAGGATGCGCACTACGGTTGAAGGTTGCACATCTAGACCATGGTCATAAGTTTAAAGTCATGTGACAAGGACTTTGTAGTTTAAGGTCGTGCAACTAGACCTCCGCTATAGTTTAAGGTCACATAGTTCGGACTATGGTCATACAATTTTGAGTCATGTGACATGGACTTTGCAGTTTAAGGTCGTACAACTAGACGTCTACTATAGTTTCTTTCTCTTTCTTCTATCTCATGTCACAACCGGTAGAAGCTTGTTGCCGTCTGTGTTTCCTCCTCAATTTTCTTCCTCACATCATAGTTGATGGAAGCCATCACCATTTGAGTCTTTTTTCTCCCCATCACATCGCCACCTGCATCTCTTCTTTCTTCTACTTACTCGGCACAGTCGGCGGGGACACAATGCTGTCTAAGTCTTCTCCGTCAGTGTCTGTCTTTACCCATTCTTTTCCCTCTATCCTCTCGCATGCTCTTCTTCTCCTTTCCTTCTCTTTCTCCCCTTCTTTCTATTATCTTCTTCTTCTCTTATCCTTCTTCTATTCTCTCTCTCTCTGATCTCTGTTATTTCTTTTACTATTTCGTTTGATTAAGAGGGGTCGAGAATGGCCTTCAAAGGAAGTCCTATCCTTTAGTTGTAATGTCATTGTGTCGGTTAGAGTTACTGTGCCTGCTTTATCACCACGACTAGCCATTGTGTCTAGCTAGTCGGTATTTTTACTGCCGTCTAGTAGTAATTATGTTGAGCCGGTCTGAGTCACCGAGCCCGTTTTACTACCACGCTAAGTCAATTCCTTACTAGTTTAGTCACTGTGTCGGTCTCACCATCTGGTCAAATTCTTCTAATCCTAATCTTTCTTCTCTCACTCTTCTCTTCCTCTTTTTTGAATGTGCACGACTATGTTTGTTTGCCCAAAGGCAAGATAGCGTCCCTTGCCCCACTTGTCTTGTAACATTTACCATATGTGTGTGATTGCAGAAACAAGAGAATACTGGTCAAGGTAGGCGAGTCCGAACCAGTTTTACGAACGGGGGGACTTTCTTCATGATCTAAGAGGGCGCCCATTCGAGCCAGCTCGAGTTAGTCCCGAACCCACCTTAAAATCCTCTCTCCTCGATTGGTCTACCTGCCATTATTTTTTGAGCAAGGTTCCTGAGAGAGCGATCTCAAGTCTAGGGTTCCCTTGAAACCCGAGGCGCATGCGGCCCTATACTCCAGATCCAGAGGGCAAGATCGAGGCACCTAACCAAGCATGTCCTAACTGCATGACGTTAAACTGCTTTGCACAAGTCCCGGAGGCATGACCTTAAACATGCCCTCACACACGTGCATACACACCCTTTACATGCACCTTCATGCATGTCTTCCCTAACTGACCCATTTATGTGCACGCACCACCTTCATTACCTCCCCAATGAGTCCATTCTTTTCATCATCCTTCATCATTCCCTAGTGAGTTTCACCCATGCTCATAAAACGGTGAACCATCCTGCCCTCCATACTCGCCGTTAGCTAGTGGGTCCCCACTTTTTACACACCATTCCTACATCATCCATCTTTCATAGGTAGCCTCAAGCCATCTCCCCAAATTGAGTTAAAATTATCACGATACTCACTCCATGGCCTCCACAGACTGCCATTCATCACCACCATGGTCCAACTGTATGACCTTAAACTGTAGTGCGTGTCTTAACTGCATGACGTTAAAAGGATTCCCACAGGTCCCGAAGGCATTACCTTAAACACACCTTCACAAAAAAAAAAAAGAGAAAAGAAAATTTAATGGGCATGGTGTATACCTGGACAAGGGAACTCCATGAGTAAAAGTGACGGACGGGCATGATCATGAAACCATGAGTGAAAGAGTTTCATGAATAAAAACCCAGGCACGGTGAAAACCTCGAAAGGGCACTGTGAGTAAAAATGGAAGACTTACGGTGGACATGGCCTAAAGGTCATGGGTAAAAGAGCCCCAAATAAAATGAAGTTGGTGAAAACCATCTCCACGGTACTGCTTCCCAAACACCAAGTGAAAATCAGTAAAAGATGCTCCAACCAATAAATTGGTTGATGCAGCACTCGCCTCAACAGGCGGCTTTGACCCACATTAAAAAACAAAATTCCCTGGTATCATAATACTAGGACCCAAAAATACAAGCATCGAGAAAGATTTTGACAGCTTGAGTCCATTTAAAACAGGGACTCGAAATACATAAGACTTGCCATGAAGGCAAGACAGGTCTCATGAAGAAGAGCATCATTGCCAAGAGGCCACTAAACACACTCCAAGATGTCAGAGACGCCTTGAGAAGGCTAAGTCAGCCATGACTTTGGGCCTGTTACACGAAACTTCTAGCTGTAGGTAGGGGTTATACTCAAAGCCAGTCACCTAGATAAATTGAGGTACCCTGCCTGCCAAGGAAGATCTGCTGCACAACATAGACGAACGCCGATAAAAGGCCCTTCAGCAAATCATTCAGAACAAACAAATAAGAAAGTCATTCCGACAAACCAAAGATGCCCCAAGAAAGCTAAGTTAGTCATGACTTTGGACCTGTTACACGAAACTGCTAGCAGTGGGTAGGGGTTATACCCAAAGCCGATCACCTCGATAAACTAAGGTACCCTGCGTACCAAGGAATATCTGGTGCACAACGTAGACGAACACCGACCAAAGGCTCTTTTGCTGTCTATCCAAAACAAAGAAACTCAGACCAAATGGGAATAGTGCCTTAAAGCATGGCACATGACTGCTAGACAGGCCTAATTATGACTAACGAGGTCCGTACAAAATCCTTAGCTTCAGAATCACAAACAGTCAATGCGAGGGTGAGGAATTTGATAGGATCCCTCAAAAGAGTCTCTTCTTCACCTAAAGTCTCTATGGATGGACTTGTACATTACATCCAAACGTCTGTGCATCGTAGTTTCAGCATTGCGTGAATCTCCTTTGCATTCCCTATGGGTAGGAAGAAAAAAGCAATAAAGCCGAAGGAAATTTTTTGAATGTTATCCTTCTCGCTTCTCTTAAAGCACAACATTCAGCAGAGCAAGCTGTTTGAAGGCATTTTTCAGATGTGAAATAAACAAGAAGTCGGTCAATAAAGCCTCAACATACAGTGAAATTCCCGACGGTCTCAAAATTACCCCATAAATGTTCAAAAGGCCACTACCAAGTTTTGTCGCAATCCGACATATCTAAGGTAGCGCAGACAAAGAAAACAATTTTGGAAAAATTAGCCTCTAGCACCCTGAAATGGACCCTGAAACTATAACTCTATTTTATGTGTTTCAAACAGTTGTGGGACCACCATCATTGGATCTGACATGGTCAAAAACCCATATGGGTCAAGTTTCGGCTTTAACGGACATTCCATGACAAACTTGTGGGTGAAATATCGAAAAGGGCTAGGCCGCACACTATTCCCGTGCGGCTTCCCTTTACCAATCTCCATTAAAGGAGGCAGGTGTGCACAGTCCTGAGCAGCAACTTCAAAGACCCATATCTCACTCGTTTTGAGTTGTATCGCTCTAAAATTTGGTGAGTGTGTTCGTCTCATCAAGATGAGTGTTTTGATATGTGGCAAGACCCGTGACGATGCCTGAGCAGGGGGAAAAACTAGATTAGTTTATGATTCACGAAGATAGTTGTAGAAAATTTAGCAGTAGAACGCCTCACTCGAGCGACCATATCATGGCGGTCGTATACCCGATCAAAGCAAAAACAATTGTATTATGTGCGTAAGATCCAAGGTTATCTCAGGTCCGAACCCTGTGTATGATGAATGGTTGGATTTCATGCACGGAGGCATCGATGTTGCTGTAAATTTCAGCAGTTGGATTTTCATATTCCGACAAAAAATGCAAGACGACGAAATCCTCGTCCGGACACAAAATTGAGCCACGTTCGTTGCAATGTGATCGTGACGGCATGCTCAGTGTGATTTCACAAAGAAACCAAGGAAAAACATCAAGAAACAAGCATACTATCTATCGAAAGTTTTCAAGATTCATTCAAATTTCAAGTCGCAAAATCGTAGCTTAAAAACACAATCCATGACTCGAAGTTGGGATCAAACTACCACCATGCCAAGCCCTACAAGAAAACAATCGTCATTTCGACAAATGAGAGTTATAGCAACCCCAGATCATCCATGGAAGATCATGCATGTTCTAGGGCAGCAGTAGGGACTGTTTTAGAATTTCATATACTGTTGGGTAGGGGCAAAACTGTCCTTTTACACCCAAATTCAGAATTTTTTTTAATTCAATTAAATTGTAAGTATCATCAATTTAGGTAGTTTTTGGGCATCGACCCATGTTTGGGCCCAATTCTATAAGTACATGTTAGACAAAATTATCAAAGACCCCATTTCATTTCTTCATATTGATCAATAAAATTTCAATCTTTGCTTTGAGTTCGTGGATGCAACTTGGCGAGCTAGTGGAAGCACATCATCGCTCATGCTTTCTCTCTCTTTTTATTTTCTGTCATGGACAGCAGAAACACATCGCTGCCCATGTTTTCTCTCTCTTCCTACTCTTCTGTCATGGATAGTGGAAACACGTCGCCGCCCATGTTTTCTCTATCTTCTCATTTCTGTCATGGACAGAAGAAGCACATCGTCGCCCATGTTTTCTCTCTCTTCTTACTCTTCTGTCATGGACGATGGAAGCACATCATTGCTGATGTTTTCTCTCTCTTCTTACTCTTTTGTCATGGACGGTGGAAGCACATCACCACCCATGTTCCCTTGCTCATTTCTCTTTTTGTTGTTCATTTTTTTTCCTTCCCTCTTTCCTCCACCTCTTTTTCTTTTCTCCCTCATTGCTCATCTCATCGTTTTCTCACGTGCATGGCATCGATAGTACTGTGCATGTCTCTCTTTCTCTCTCTTATTTCTTGTCTCATCATCTAGCAGTATTTCCGTTGAGCTGGTCTTAGTTGTCGTGCTCACCTTACTGCCACGATAGACTAACCATTGCGTCAGGCCAGCCAATGATCATTCTGGTGTCTAGTGGTACTTCTGTTGTGCTGGTCTAGTTACGGTGCCTGTCTTGCTACCACATCGGGTCAATCACTTGCTGATCTAGCTGATGTGTTAGTCTCGCCACCTAATCAGAATTATTATGATCTACCCCTTTCTTCTACTTTCACTTATCCTCTTACCCTTTCTTCCTTTGAATGTGCACGCTCGTGTACATTTTCTCAAAGATAAAGTGGAGTCTCTTTCAAGCATTTGTCTTGTAAAAGTAACCACGTGTGTGTGATTGCAGAAACAGGAAAATACAGGTCAAGAGAGACGATTACGAACCAGTTCCGTGATTGGGGGGCCTTCTTCGTGTTCTAAGAGGGCGCCCACGCGAGCCAGCTCAAGTAAGTCCCGAACCCACCTTAAATTTCTTTCTCATCGGTTAGTATACCTGCCCTCTCTCCTGAGAGAGGTTCCCGAGAGAGCGATCTCAAAGTCCCGGGATCCCTTCAAACCTAAGACGTGTGCCACCCGATCATTCAGATTCAAAGGGTGAGATCAAGGCACCTAATCACCTACAATATGCTAAAATTAGGCACCCTATCGTATCAATCACAATAGTCGGATCCTATAATACGCTCAAAGTAGGCACCCTATCAGTATCAATCATAGTAGTCGGGTCCCACAATATGCTCAAAGTAAGCACCCATTCAGTATCAATCACAATAGTTGGGTCTTACAATACACTCAAAGTAGGCACCCTATCAATATCATTCACAACAATCAGGTCCTACAGTATGCTCAAAGTAGGCACCATAGTACAATCACAATATCAGGTCCTGCAATATGCTCAAAGCCGGCACCCAACAATCTCGGTCTTGGTCTTACAATATGCTCAAAGGTTACACCACAAAATCATAAAGTCAGGCCCTACGATACACTGAAAGTAGACACTGTGGTATAATCACAATATCAGGTCCTGCAATACGCTCAAAGCAGGCACCCTACAATCTCGGTCGTCGTCATGCAATATGCTCAAAGCATGCACCACAAAATCACAAATTGTAGCCCTACAATACACTCAAAGTAAGCACCACGATATAATCACAATATCAAGTCCTGCAATACGCTCAAAGCAGGCACCCTACAATATCGGTCGTGGTCATGCAATATGCTCAAAGCAAGCACCACAAAATCATAAAGCCGAGCCCCACAATACGCTCAAAGTAGGCACCAAGGTACAATCACAATATTAGGTCCTGCAATACGCTCAAAATAGGAACCCTACAATCTCGATCGTGGTCATGCAATACTCTAAAAGCATGCACTACAGACTCACAAAGTCGGGCCCTACAATACGCTTAAAGTAGGCAGCACGGTACAATCACAATATCAGGTCCTGCAATACACTCAAAGCAGGCACCCTATAATCTTGGTCGTGGTCATGCAATATGCTTAAAGCATTCACCATAGAATCACAAAGTCAGGCCCTACAATTTGCTCAAAGTAAGCACCTCACTAATCACAAAGCTAGACCCTGAAATACACCGAAAGCAGGCACCTAACTATCACAAGGTCAGGCCCTACAATACGCTCAAAGTAGGCACCTTACCATCATCACAAAGTCAGGCCCTGCAATACTCTCAAAGTAGACACCTAACTATCACAAGGTCAGGCGCTACAATACCCTCAAAGTACGAACCTTACCATCATCACAAAGTCGGGCCCTGCAATATGCTCAAAGCAGGCACCTAACTATCCCAAGGTCAGGCCCTACAATATGTTCAAAGTAGGCACCTTACCGTCATCACAAAGTCAGGCCCTACAATACGCTCAAAGCTGGCACCTAACTATCACAATTACAATATCAACTAGGGTCCTGCAGTATGCTCAAATCATGCCCAAGAAACCACGTAGCACTTGTTACCTTCATACCACACTCCAAATATCACATTCCAATCGTCACAGAATTGGCCACAAAGGCCGTATCACACAATACTTACCATTCAACCACATGACACATATGAAATCTCCACTAAATGGGATAGGTCATACCCCTCAAGCAAAGTTCCACCCAATTATCATAGTAAAGGGTCTCTAAGGATCCCCCAAATCAGTTGCAAACAATTTAAGAACAATCAGGCAGTAAAGGTTCAAATTTCATTAGATATGCCTAAATATGGTACTATAATAATGGTGAGAGGAAACAAGGTCTAATAAAACTTTAGATTTTTACATTCCAACCAAAACACACTCTTAGTTCCCCGAAGCTGAATCCTTAGCTCCTTCCCCTTCAAGTGCAAATAGCTGACCCTGAGCTTTGCGTTGGGTTCATCCTTCAATGTCGGGCAGTCTCTAATCAGGTGGCCCAACTTGCCATAGTTGTAACATGTCCAGGTCTTTAGCCAGCTCTCAGAAGCCACATGGCCCTACTTCCTGCAAGGGGTATAATACACGAGCTTGCTCTACTTAACGTCGTTCTGAGAGTTCTTTTGGGCCTTGTCATTCCTTCGACTTTCCTTTTCTCGTGGAACCCCAGAGGGTGGAGACCTTGTCCTTTGCTTCTCTCTCCTCAATCGATAGTCATGACAATCTTTTTCCATGTTCCTGAGCAGATCCACCAATCGAGAGAAGGCCTTAAGATTGGCTGACAAAACTCTCCCTCTGATATCAGGCCGTAACCCTCTCTCGAACATACTTGTCTATCTAGCCTCCATGTTGACGAAATGCGGCATGCATAAGGATAATTCTGAAAAATTGGTCACATATTGATCAACGGTCAGATCCCCTTGTTGTAACTCTATGAATTCGACCTCCTCCCTGTCTTTTATCAATTCAGGGAAATAGTTTTCATTGAAGGCCTCTAGAAATTCTTCCCAAGTAGGTACTATCTTCTCCTCATTCTAGTCTTCCTGGATCAAAAACCTTGCACTACATCGTCCTCTCATGTGAATGTGCATTTCCTTAAGACATGGGTGGGTCCCTTCGTTCCACTTGTCTTACAAATGAACCATAGAAGTGTTGTGCAGAAAAACAAGAGGATTACAGATCAAGGGAAGCAATTACGAACCAGCTCAAGCAGTTGGGGGTCTTTCTTCGTGATTTAAGAGGGTGCCCATGCAAGCCAGCCCGAGTAAGTCCCGAAACCACCTAAAATTCCTCTCTCATTGGTTAGTATACCTACCCTTGTCCTCGAACAAGGTTCTGAGAGAGTGATCTCAAATCCTGAGATCACTAGAAACCCGAGACACCAGATCACCTGGATCTGGAGGGCAAGATTGAGGCACCTAACTAGCTTGGCGAGTCAACTGGGGACTTACAACCCCTTAATCAGTTCGCACTTATTTAACCAATTTCCTTTTTTCCTTCTGCACCTATTTTTATGGCACCTGGGATGGTCAACCCATTCATCCGGGTCGAGGACTTCCTTATCCCTGCAATCGTGGCTGTCCCAGGGAAGTGAGTCGGTCAAGCTCCTTCCCTACACTCCTTTCGAGTTAGGACCCACAATCTGGCTCCCAGGTTCTTACCTGAATCTGTACGAGAAGGGACTTAAAGGTCCCTGCCTCCCCGCTTTCTTGCCCTAGTGGACTCTCCAACAAGGGCTCTTACATGGGTAGAACTCCTACTACCGCACACCCTACTAGCCAGTCATACTGATGCGGTACATTGGAAGGCTGCCTCGTCCATCCTTGCAAAAGGAAAGTAAACTGTCGTCGCTCCTAACGTTTGTCGCAAGGCAACAGCTATGCTCCTTCACTTCTCCGAGCCTCCACATTTGGAGGGTTGGTATACAGAGGTGGAGGTCCTGAGGTCTTCACCCCTCGCACTAACTCAAAGGCTCGTGGTCTATCCACTCGAGCCACACCTCGAGGACACCCTCATGTTGCCTTGAGTTCACATCCAGGGCCAGGCCTTCTCGGACCGAACCCTACATGCGCCATGCATTCTCTTTCCACAGCTCGGGATAGCGTTAACTCTATGCCACCTCGGGCACAGGGGCGTCAACAATTTCATCTTCCCTCCTAGCACACATAGCTTCACCTTGTGAGAGACAAGCTCCCGCCTCATCCCTCGCAAACATAAGCTCATCAGTCTAGGCCTCCTCAGGTCCAACCCATTAATCGAGCTCGAGTTGACCCCATGTCACCCGAACGCCTAACCCTAAAGGTGCACACGCACCATCTTTACAGTCCCTCTTGGATCTAGACTCAGGCAGAGCCACAAACCAGCTTCTTCCTTTTCTGCATCTCGGATGCCAGGCATGCACCTCGAGCTCTGGTACTCAGAGGTATTCCCTACGAGTACCATCTTGAGCCAACCCCGGGTCATAGACATGGCCTGCACGTGTTCGAAGAAAATGGGGCAGTCCAGGTCCCAGGTTCGTTTAAAGAATGAGGTCCACATCTGTCTTAGGATCAAGCAGAAAAGAGGCATGCAGATCCTGACCAGGGAAACCTCCAAGGCATCGAGGTCACCACCCTTGACGACCTCCTGCCTTGTGATCCTTTCATCCCTCTTCAAACTCTAGAGCCTGAACAAGTCCAGGAATACTGTTTGATGATCACCACCCAAAAGTCAGGGTCCTAAGACCGTTAAGAACCGGTCCTCACGAGATCGGCATACAAAGCCCGAGTTCAGTAGGGGCTAGTTGAGCCCCTCCAGACTGACTTGCCCACCTCGGCAGTCTGTTGCATCACCTGACTCTGACATCATGATGATCAATGACCCAAATGACATTTAGGAGGAGCAGATGAACAAGTTTGAGGAAATAATGCAAGCCATTCTCAGAAAGATGGAGCGCATAGAGGCCTCCAGGCTCACTTCTTCTTCTGATTCCCTGACCGATGAGGACACAGCTCCAAGGAAGACTCCCCCTCCGGTCTCCCAAGATAGTTCCTCTTCTCGTAAGGTCTCTCAAATGGACATATATGCTATGGTGGCCCATAACCTCAAGAACAAGGTCCCGGGCATGTAGGAGACTCCACTCTACCAAAAGCGGTATCCTTCATACATTGACCAGATGTCATTTCCCCTAAACTACTAAAGGGAAACTCCCCCTGTTCAATTGTACCACATCTCCTCACCAGCATATGGCCCACTTCCAAGAGACCTACCAGGAGACGGCAACTGACGAACATCTCCTTCTCCGCTAGTTCGTCGAGACTCTCGAAGGACCATCCTTCCAGTGGTATGCTCAGTTGTGCACACTTAGCAAGAAATGGAACAGTTGTTCTCCCAACGCTTCTACGAAGTCCAAAGGAATGTGGAAACTATCGAGATTTTGAAATTGATGCAAGACTTTGGTGAGCCGGTTGACAAGTTCATCACCCGATGGAGAGAGTTGGCGACCTTTCACGCCACTTTCATGACCGAGAAGGAAGCAGTCCAGTCCTGCATAAGAAACATGCTTTCCAAGATCGCCCTAAATGTCGAAGCATCCAATCCACCCTCCATGTCAGAGCTCATCTCTATGGAAGTTCGTATCAAGGGATTGTTCAAGCACCACGGCAGCCCTCGTCAGCAATCCTTCGACTCAAACTCTCACTCCAGCAGTTGGGGCAATCAATAGGTAATGATTAGTGTTGCTGTCTCCATGACTGATACCAAGGGCAAAACTCCCCAAACTCTCAACCTCTCTAAAGCACAGATGCCTCAGATCGGAGGCAAGCATCAGTCTTATAATGCGATCTCACCTCCTAAAACCTGTAAGAAAAATGACTACTGGACCCATTGCTAGAATAACGTTTACTCCTTTGACACGGAGTGGACCCTTGCACTGCTCCAACTGCTGTTGGAACAGAACATGATCCAGCTGCCAGAGGTCACCACTATAGAGTTGTCGGGGCAGGAGTAGAATGAGAAGTATTGTTCCTATCATAGGAGAGTCACCCACCCCACTCACGATTGCTACAATCTCAACGACACTATCGAGGCCCTTATCAGCAAGGGCAAAATAAAGCTCGAAGAGTTGAAAAAGACATTCGGGGCTGCTGGGGCATCTCACATAGTTACGATCCAAGAGGACAATGGGGCACCCACTATCCTTAGTGCATTTTTCTTTATAATGCTCAAAGTAGGGATCGCTACCCCTAATCCGACAAGGCAGCGCAAGTTCCTGCCTCCAGGGACCGAGAACCACTGGTGCGCGTACCACCAGATACAAGGTCATGACATTAGTGAGTGCATTGGCTTTCATAAACTCTTCCATAAACTCTTGTGCAAGAAGACCCCTTAGCACGAGCCCAGCAAAATACTGAGCAAGACCCTCTTTAAGGAAATGCTCCAGCAGGGTCTTGTCACCCCCAAGTCAGCTAGACAGCCTAAGCGTCTTGCCCGGGGCATGAAAAGTCTCTCGTGCACCTATCTCTAAGTGTGAGGTCAAAAACTCAAGGAGTGCACTGGGTTGGAGGCAATAGTCACGGAGAAAGTCCAACAAGGCCACATCGTCTGTGTGATTCTCTCAGGGCACGTCCAATCGCTCGCTCTCATTCAAGATGAAGCCCCGCTACAAGCCCCTCATGAGCATGCACTAGACCTTTCAGAGCCCTCAACCTCTCTGCCCTGGGAAGTCTACCATGGGCGAAGTAAGCTAAAATCCCTGAAATGTGAGGTAGTCTACCAAGCTAGGGCCACTCACTAGCTTGATAGGCAGGACCAAATACCCTCTTAGGAATCTCGAAGGAGACAACGAGCACCTAGGTCAGCTGGACTAAGGAATCATCTTCCTCAGCCACTAGTCGAGGAAAAATTCCTCAGGCCCTTTCCTCTGCAGCCGACTTTGACGGACTTCATCTTAGGTGCAGCTCGCCTCATCCTATCGTCCAATCAGGAAGATAGCTTTGAGTTATCAATATCTCCGGAGTCGACTAAAATGGGTGATGACGTTAGAAGCACCCCACAACAGTCAAAGTCGGGGCACGACCTTAAATACCCCTTGTAAACATCCAATTCCGGTAATGACCAAAAAGCTGCTCCGAACGTTCTAACTCTTCTTCTCCTTCCCCCTCCTCTATTCCTTCTATAGGTACCACTCGCCGATGCCCAGATTTCAACACTTTAAACAAAGAGTTCAGAGGCACTAGCCTCACCATCTCACAGCAAGAGCGCCTTAAAGAAATGCTGACCCAGGCGACATGATTCTTGACAGCCGCTGATGCCCTAACAACAGGGGTCAAAACTGGACCACCTTCAAGCTCTTGCTCGCACGAGGCCCTGTCACACGATCCAAGTACATGAGGCATCACCCGGCTCAGGGAAAGTACCGAGTGAGCCCAATCTTGTTGTCATGGACCCCCCGCTTGAAGCCGACCATTCCATCGCTTGACTGGACAGAGACCAGTCCTCTCCCCCATTGTGCACTTCCTAGAGGCCGAGATGTCAAAGTCATGAGTGGCCACATTCGAGATCAAAGAAAACCCTTGTGAGTCCCTCGACAAGGAAGTCCAGGAAGCTCTGGAAGAGTGGGAAGAGGGCGGGCAGGCTACGACTGATGAGCTTGAAGGGATCAACCTAGGGAATGAGGTCGACCCAAGGCCAACCTTCATCTCAGTAAAGATGTCCCCAGAAGAGAAAGAAAGCTATGTCTCCCTCCTTCAAGCAAATTGGGACGTCTTCGCTTGACATTATCCTGAGATGCCTAGTCTAGACCCTCAGATTGTTATCCATCGCCTTGGTATTAATCCAACCATGAAACCCATGAAGTATAAATCAGGAACATTTAGGCCC
Organism: Amborella trichopoda; assembly: GCF_000471905.2. Next base: position 6,277,662 of record NW_006494789.1, read on the forward strand.
GACCTCGAGATGCAGATCAATGCTGAGGTGAAAAAGCTCAGACAAGCTTGATTCATACATAAACGTAAATACCCAAAATGGCTGGCAAATGTCATCCCAGTCAAAAAAGAGAATGTCCGAATCAGGGTCTGCATCGACTTTCATGACTTGAACACTGCTTGTCCCAAGGACTATTTCCCCCTACCGTTCATAGAGATGTTGGTTGACTCCACGGCCCATTGCCAAATCTTCTCCTTTATGAACGGTTATTCTGGTTACAACAAAATTAGGATGGCGTCAGAGGATGAGGAGACCATTGCATTCTTAACTCCAAAAGGTGTCTTTTGCTACATTGTGATGCATTTTGGGCTAAGGAATGTTGGTGCTATGTACCACAACCATCTTCAAGGACATGATTCACAAGGAGGTCGGGTGCTATGTGGATGAATTGGTGGTAAAGTCTGAAACAAAAGCCACTCACGTGCAAGACCTTAAAAAGGTGTTTGAGCGGTTGCGGTATCACCAGCTCAAGATGAAGCCCTTGAAATGCTCCATCGGCGTACGCTCAGGAAAATTCTTACGGCTTATCATGAGATACCGTGGGCAAAAGATCGAGCCAGCAAAATCAAGGCAATTCAGGACATGGCGCCGCCTACAACCCTCCATGAACTATGGTCTCTCCAAGGACAACTTGCCTACATTCGGAGGTTCATTTTGAACACTTCAAGGCGATGTAGACCCTCTTCACACCTCTTGAAGAAGGACACTCCCTTCATATGGGATGAAGCGTACTTGTGGAATCCACCAGTACTCTCAGCGCCAGTGTTAAGAAGGCCACTCATCTTATACATGACTGCCCTCGACGTGTCACTCGAGGAACTCCTGGTGCAGAACAAAGATGGAAGGAAAGAGACAACGCTCTATTATCTCAGCCGCAGATACGCTTCTATGAAAAAAATGTGCCTAGCCTTTATCATTGCGGTACAGAAGCTCCACCATTACTTGCTTAGCAACGAAGTCAATTTAATCTCCAAGGCAGACCTGGTTAAGTTCCTTATGATCAGGCCATGCTTGTCAGGACGTTTGGCCAAGTAGGCACTATTGCTGATGGAGTTCGACATCACTTATGTACCACATAAGGCAGTTAAAGATCAAGCCCTAGCAGAATTCCTTGTGGCTCACCCAGTCCCTTCAGAATCTCTGATGTCAAGTGATCTCCCGGATGAAGAAGTTTTATGTGCAACGCTAACTCGGTCGTGGGTGATGTACTTTGACGGAGCATTCCAGTCTGATAGAGGGGGTGCCAGAGTTGTGTTCCTGACTCTCGATGGAGGAATCATTCCTCTACCCTTCTCACTTGTAGAGTTGTTTTCTCATAATGAAGTCGAGTATCAAGCCCTCATAATCGGACTAGAGATCACTCAGGTGCTAAACTTAGACCAACTAAATATCTTCGACGGATCTGAGCTGGTCATCGGTCAACTAAAGGGGATTTATAACATGAGGAAGGATAGTCTCAAGCCTTATCATGACACAGCCAAATCTTACATGGTCAAGTTAGATGACTTCTCTCTGAGTCATATCCCTAGAAGGCCAAACTCGCAGGCTGATGGGCTCTCAAAGCTCGGTGCCACCATCCAATTGTCTTCAATCTGGCCCACTCCAGTCCACTTGAAAACCGAAGTTGATGTAGATGATAAGAGGGATGTCTTCCCTGAGTGTCCACCTTACCCATTTGGGGCACTTCTTGCGGCTATGGATGTCATCAAGACAAAGCGGGAAATTTCCTAAGGAAAATAATCGAACGCTAGGGCGAAGGAGCCCGGATTCTTCGACCCAATGTGTGCAGAGGTTGAAAAAGTAGAAGATTAGAGGGAGCCTATCATGGACTTCGTAAAACATGGGAGGTTGCCTCTAGATGAGGCAAAAAGCAATGGCATATGACAGATGTCCAACAAGTACACCCTTCTTGATGGGGATGTCCTCGTTTGTCGATCATGTAACAGAATCCTCCTCAAATGTGTCGATGCACAAGAGGCAAGCAAAGTACACGAAGAAGTACACTCGGGCATCTGCGGGTTGCATCAATCTGACCCTAAGCTCTATCAGCACATACGTAAACTCGGCTATTACTGGCCTTCCATGGCAGCTGACGCCCAAAACTACGTTAAAATATGTCAGGTGTGCCAAATTCACTCTAGTCTCATTCATCAGCCCCTAGAGCCTCTTCATCCTATAGTGACATCATGGCTCTTTTCTCAGTGGGGCATGGACACTGTACGACCCATCGACCCCCTTCTGCTTTGGGTCATGCCTTCATCTTGGTTGCGACAGACTACTTTTCCAAATGGGCTAAGGCAGTCCGTCTCAGACAGGTTCAAGGGACCACTGTAGCTAACTTTGTGTGGCATCACATCATCTAACGGTTTAGGGTCCCGGACTGAATAATTTTTGATAATGGTCCTTAGTTCAAGAGCCAGCATGTGGATCTCCTAGTCAACCAGTTCGGTTTTGAGTGGAAGTACTCGACTATGTACTACCCTCGAGCCAACGGGTTGGCTGAGATGTTCAACAAGACTTTATGCGGGGTCCTCTAGAAGTCAGTGTCAAAGTCAAAGAAGAACTGGCACGAGAAGTTTCTTGAGGCACTATGGGCTTATCGCATTATCACTGGCAATGCTATGAATTCCACCCCTTATTCCCTGGTCTATGGGGGTGAAGTTGTCCTACTTCTCGAAATTCAAATACTCTCACTCCATGTTTCTATACATCAGGGACTAGGTGGAGAGAGTCAGGCTCCGCTTCCAAGAGTTGGATGGCGTTGATGAAGAGAGGCTAGAGGCCCAATAGATCCTCGAGCTCAATCAAGGAAGAATGAAGAGAGCCTTTGACATGTCTGTCAAGGTTCGTTCATTCGCTGGTGAGGACCTACTCCTAGCAGTCAAGAGACCGATCGTCATACACAGGTGTCGCAAAGGAAAGTTTGAGCTTAAGTGGTCCATTCCTAATCGAGAAGGTTACACCAAGTGGGGCCTATATACTGACAAACTCTAATGGAGAAGAGGAGATGCCCCCTATCAAAGGGTGATATTTAAAGAAGTAATAGCCCTAACATGGCAATAAAGTGCGGTGTGTGCAATAAAAAGATAGGAATGAAGATGGGAAACATCAAGACAACTCAAAGGAAATTCATTTCTTTTATTGCATTAGAAAAAGTTGCAACTTACAATCGAAGGCCCATTATCAAGGAAGTTATAAAACTCTTGCATTTGAGGATAAGAGGACAGTCACAAACCAAAGCCAGCGGCATTGCTCTTGCATCTGAGGATAAGAGATACAGGCCAAGAGAAATGCCCTCCTCGTACAGAAGAAGCAAACCCACCAAAGAAATGCCTGCCCCAAGAAGAAGTGACAAAACCAATTGGAGAAGTTAGCCTCGGTCCCTACAAGGAGAATGGTTACAGGACAAAAGGAAATGCCAATCACTTTCAAGTCAGCTTCAATTCATCTGATGAGTGTATCAAACATACAAGGCAGACTTTTCTGGCAAGGAACTGGCCTATGATGGAGAGCATATCCTGTTCACACTGGACGTCCTTCCACAGAACAATATGGACTTCAAGGTTGTGTTGTAGGACTTGGCTTCCAACACACAGCGGCGGCAAGGCCTTCCCGTTTGCTATCACTCTTTACCTACCCCCTGAAAGACATCGTCGTCCGAGGTTATCACTGTGCGCAACACAATGCCACGTCCTATCATAACCATGGGCAGGCTAATGCTGCACGAGACTATCTCCGCGTGCCTCATGCCCCCAAGTGTGGCTATCACCGTGTGTGACCTAGGGACGTGCGAACGGTTGGAGCAGCACTTGAACCCCAGTAGGGCACCTTTGCAAATTCTACTAAGGCCCCGAGAGACCCTCTTCCTTGCTCAGAAATCCTTGACACTTGTTGTGCAATCACGTTGCGAAGCTTTGCACCTCCTGAAGCTCAACAAAAAAATCCCTAAGGACGTATCTCTACAAGTTTTGGCCTGAAAGTGCTCGCCAGAAGACCCTCGTCAGAAAGATTTGGCTCTCTCTCTCTCTAAAAAGCTTTCTACTATTTTACCCTTTGGTAAAACAGTAAACTGGGGTTTCTCCACTTTTTATACTGCATAGTATTGCGAACTGCCCCTGACAAACATGGAATGATGCTCCAGTCCCCAGCTCTTGATGACTATAAGATCAGGCCAGGGAGGGCCAAGGCTAAGACCCAAAGCATCATCGTCGTGCCCCTCGTTAAGACTTGCGTCGCGTGCCTCATCACAGGCAAGTGTCAGGCACCCCATCAAGACTTTTACCGAGCACCTCAACCAGAGACTATCGCCGTGCATCTCGTCCAGAGATTATCGGTGCGCGTCTCATCCAAAGGTCATCTCGCGCGTCTCATCCACAATCACCAGTGCACGGATCGTCAAGGGCTACTCCCGCTTGCTTGACCAGGGGACTTAACACATCACTTAGGCTTATTGATGAATGTGCCACCCCACACTTACTATCATGCATAGGCCTTGGCACTCCCCTTTAGACCATCGTCTCGCATCCTTAGGAACTTCATTCTCTGCATCACAATCTCACTAATCAAGGAGTCCAGATTCTGGTGACGATTTTATGCCCCCATGGAGTCACATCCCCTCACCGCTACCATCACGGTCCGTGCTGCGTGACTTTAAACTGCACTACCACAGTCTGTGCTGCATGACTTTAAACTGCACTGCTATGGTCTGTGTTGCATGACCTTAAACTACACTAGCCCGAGCCATGCTGCATGTCCCTAAACTGCACAGCCACAGTCCTTGTCACATGACTCAAAACTGTATGAGCATGGTCCGAACACACATGTGGCGATGTGCTTCCACCGTCTGTGACAGAAGAGAGAGAGAGAAGGAACACAGGCAGCCATAAGCTTGCACCGGCTGTGATAGAAGAAAGAAGAGAGGGAAGAACACATGCGATGATAGGCTTACACCGTCTATGACACAAAAGAAGAAAAAGAGAGAAAACATAAGCAACGCTAGGCTTGTATCGACTGTGATAGAAGAGAAGAAAGAGCGAGAAAGCACAAGCGACGCTAAGCTTGCGCTAGCTATGACAGAAGAGAAGAAAGATAGAGAAAATACAGGTGGCACTAAGCATACACCGGCTATGAAAGAAGAGAGAAGGGAGCTAATTTTGACAAAAAGCCCGACCTGTCACTCGGGCTAAGGCCCGACTCACTGTTCAAGGCATCACACACCAGACGATAGATCCACCATAGGTGAATAAAGAAAAGAAAGAAGAGCAAGGAGAGAGAGACATGATAGACCAGAGGAGGAAGAGAGAGAAAAAGATAAAATGAAAGCATGAAAGAGAAACGGAGAGACGAGATGAGAGAGAAAAGAGGATAGGAAAATAGAGAGATAGAGAGGATAGAGAAAAGAAGAGTGAGAAAGAGAGATATAGATGAGAGAGAAAAGAGGACGAGAGAGAAAGAGATGATAGAGAAAAGAAGAGTGAGAAAGAGAGATATAGATGAGAGAGAAAAGAGGGCGAGAGAGAAAGAGATGAGAAAGAAAAGAGGAGAGAGAAAATTACCTCATCGAAGGTTACCAAACTTTTCTTTTCTTTCCTCTCTTACTCTCCAAGATGTACCCACAAACTTAAGCAATAATTGAAATCTTTATTGAATGATTGAAGAATGAATCAAAGGTCTTTTACAATTAGGCTTTGCATGTTTATATAGAATTGGACCCAAACATGGGTGGATACCCCAAAACTAGATAAATTGATGATAATAACAATTTAAATGAATTAGTGCAAAGGGACTGTTTTTCCCCTATCTAACAATAGAGAGAATTTCAGAACAGTCCCTGCTGCTGCCCGAGAACTTGCGTGATCTTCCATGACTGGTCTGGGATTGCTTTAATTGGAAGACGATTGTTTTCTTGTAGGTCTTGGCATGGCGATAAATTTGATACCAATTTGGAGTCATGGATCGAATTTTTAAGCCATGATCATGAGACTTGAAATTTGTATGAGTCTTGAAAACTTTGGAAGTGTGCTCGTTCCTTGATGTTTTTATTTGGTTTCTTCACTGTAGTGAACTGAGCATGCCATCACGATCACGTGACAACAAACAGAATGCGATTTGGAGCCCAAACAAAGACTTCGCAACTTTTGGGTTTTGGATGAAATCTAAAATCTGATGGCCATAATTTATAGTCACTTCGTCGCCTTCATGAGGAAAATCCAATTGTTCATCATGTACGGGATTTGGACCAATGGTAGCCCAAGACCTTACGCACACGATGAAATTGGTTTCGCATTGATTAGATGCACGAGGGATGAGATTTGGTCGTTCGAGTGAGGCGTGTTGCTGCTAAATTTTTTGCAACTTCTTCACGAATTGGAAATTTTTTCTATCTTTTCTCCCTGCTTGAGATCCGTCACAAGGCGTCCCACATATCGAAACGCTCATCTTGATGAGACGAACTTGCTAACAAAATTTGAGAACGATCCGACTCGGGACTGGGGAGATATGGGCCCCGAAATTCACTGCTCATGACTGTGAAAACAGTCACCTTTAATGGTTTTTTGGTGCAGGGTGGCCACACGGGAATAGTGTGCGACTCCTCCTGTTTCAATGTTTTGCTCATAACTTTGTTCTAGAGTGTTCGATTAAGCCGAAACATGACTCATAGGGGTTTTCGACTGTTCCTAATCTAATGGCAGTGGTCCCACAACAATTTTATGCACCAAATATATATTTTCAGTTACAAGGTCCATTTCAGGGTGCTAGAGGCCATTTTTTCCAAAATTGTTTTATTGTGTTCATTGCCTTGGATATGTCTGATTGCGTTAAAACTTGGCAAGTGGCATTTTTTAGTGGTTATTAAGATCTTGACCAGGCTTTATTGGCCTGCTTCCTTTTTATTCCATATCAGGGACTAAGGTGCTGAAAATGTGTTCAAACAGCTTGCTCCATCGAATGTTGTGCTTCGAGGGAAGTGAGAAGGAAAAAATTCAGAAAAATTTCTTTTGGCTTTATTAATTTTTTCTTCTTAGCCACAGGACCACGTGAATGCCAAGGAGATTCATGCAATGCTACAACTAAAAGAGACTTTTTTGAGGGATTCTACCCTCAAGGAATTAGTTGTGATTTTGATAGCTGAGGATTTTTGTACGGACCTCATTGATCAGAATCAAGCCCATCTAGCAATTGAGTGCCATGTCGAAGGGCATTGTTCCCATTTAGTCTGGGTTTGATTGTATCCTCTGGTGTTGAACCATATTTCGAGGATTTTGTGAATGGTGTGTTGAAGGGCCTTCTGTCGGCATCGTCTGCTTTGTACACCAGTTATTCCTTGGTGAGTAGGGTACCTTAGTGTATCAAGGTGACCAACTTTGGGATAACCCCTACCCGCTGCTATGAAGTTCCGACAATCAAGTTACCTTTCGATCTCTATTACCGCACCAAAGTCATGGTTGACTTAACTTTCTTGGGGCGTCTTTAACAATTTTGGAGTGTGTTTGTAACCTCTTCGGAATGATGCTCTTCTTAATGAAAATTGACTTGCGCTCTTGGTGAATCTTCTGCTCATCGAGTCCATTCTATAAATAGACTCAGGCTGTCGAAATCTTTCCTTAAAGCTCGTATTTTTGAGGTCCTGGTATTGTGACATCGATGATTTTTCTTTTTGGCTGTGGGCTGAAGCTGCCTGTTGAGGGGACTACTACATCAACCTGTTTAATGTTTGAGGATCCTTTACGGACGTTCACTTAGACTTGGGAAGCGGCGTCGTAGAGACAATTTTCACTAACTTCCTGTTTATTGTGGGCTCTTTTACCCATGACCTTCCGGCAATGTTTTGCTCACGATGCCCTTTTGGGGTTTTCACCGTGCTCGGGTTTTTACTGTCACGGAACTCTCTTACTCATGGTTTAGTGACCATGCCCGTCTATCATTTTTTACTCATGGCGTTCCCTTATCAAGGTGTACACCATGCCCGTTATTTTTTTTTTTGTGACGGTGAGTTTATGGTCATGCCTTTTGGACCTGTGCTAAGCAATTTTACGTCATGCGTACACTAAAGTTTAAGGTCATACAACTGGACTGTGGTGTAGATGGATGACAATCTATGGAGGCATGGAGTAAGTATGGTAGTAGTTTTAGCTCGATTTGGGAAAATGGCACGAGGCTATCTATGAAAGATGGGTAATGTATGACAGGAATATGGAAAGTGGTGACCCACTAACTGACGATGAGTATGGATGGCAGAATGGCTAGCCATCCTATGAGCATGGGTAAGACTATCTGAGGAATGATAGATGATGGCAATGAAGAAAGGTGGACTCACTAAGGAGTCGATGAAGATGGTGTGCACACGAATGGGTCGATTAGGAAAGGCATTCATGACGATGCACGTAAAGGGCGTGTGCACATATGTGGTGGGGCGTATTTAAGGTCATGCCTCCTGGACACTATGATTGCACGACTAACCTCATGCAACCAGGACGTTCACTATGATTTTAGGTCATACACCTTAGACCGTGGCTATGTGGTTTAGAGTCTTGCAGCTTGGAACATGCAGTTTAAGGTCGTGCAACTATACCTCAGCTACAGTTTAAGGTCATATGGTTCGTATCATGATGCTAAGGTTTTTAACCTTATGCGGCTAGGATGTGTACTATAGTTTAGGGTCATGTAGTTTGGACTTGTGCACTTTAAGGTCGTGCAGCTAGACCTCTCCTACATTTTATGGTCGAAAAGATTAGACCATGCAGTTTAGGGTCGTGCACTTAGACCGAGGCTGTGCAGTTTAAGGTCATGCAATGTGGACCGAGGCAGTGCAATTTAGGATCATGCAGCGCGGACTGAGGTGTGCGTTGACATGTGGGTGAAGCTACATGGGGATTAAGTCTATAGATGGGAATCTTACGCCCTAAGGAAAAAATGGTTATGGCTAACAGATGGGAAGACCGACTTCATTGGGGATAATGGAAACAAATGTGGGTCCCTTGTAGGTTAAAAATGGTGCCCGACTCCTTAAGGACACGATAACCAAGTGTGAGGCAGACCCACCAGGGGTTGCAGTTGTAAAAAATTACCCTAACTTCATTGAGGATAATGAGCTACAGTACTAGTATGATTCCTACTGGGGATGAGAAGTCATGCCCTAGGTTGGATGACCTAGGTACCATTTCGCTGGGGATAATAAGTCACGGTGAGGGTGCAACTCTACTAGGGATAACAATAGTAAGACACACACAACTTTAGCATGAGGCGTGTGGCAATAGACTGTTTAGAACACTGCCGGAACAAGGCACAACAAACATTATTTCTTGAATAGTTGGCACTGAGGTTTAAAACTGTAGCTGGTGCTGAGGTTAGTCGTGCAATCTATTGAACACAGTTGGTGCTCAGTTGCTGAGAACAAAGATGACGCTGCAGTTATTAAAAACACAGCCGGCGCTGGATAGTTTTGACAACATAGCAGGTGCTGGGTGTGGGTTAATGTTTGGGCCCTGACCCCAGCCCGACCCAGTCATGGTCTCTGTTGCATGGGATTTCATGGGCGATGGTGAAACTTTGCTTGGGTCTCCGGTCAAGGCGTGACCCGGTCCCACTCATTGACGCTTGGCCTTCTTGGACATGGTTAGAATTCTTAGTTTTCGAAGGGAATTTTAGGAAAGCTTCAGCTATATAAAGGGGGTAAAACCCCATTTTCACTGTTTTCACAGAGTAGTAAAAAGACTAATGTGAAATTTTGGTTTTGAGGGTGAGGTTTCCGATGAGAGCTTTGACAAACATAGGGTGTTTTAGTAAGGGTTAACGAGAGCTTGCCAGCGATCAAGGGAGGTTCCAGTCGAGCAAGGAGATGCCTGTGGGAAAGGAGACAGGATTTCACCAGAGCTGCAAGAGTTTCCCAGCAGCCCAGGGAGTTTTTTCGGGGAAACAAGGAAACTTTGGTCGTGATTGTAAAAGTTCTTGTGAAGGGAAGAAGGGGCAGAAATTGCAGCAGAGGGCTTCTCGAGGCTTTCTGATAGCTTGTAGCAGTTTTTCGGTGGGTGCGAGTGGTTTCCCTATGACATTGAGAAAGTCGAAGAAGGTTTCCAGCTGCGGAAAGGAAATTTTGGTGGGAATCCGAAGCGTTACGGGGAGACAGACCATCGCTAAAGGTTGAAGGTTGCCAAAGGAAAACGGTCATCATTTCACGCATGTGAGTAATTTCTGCACATAATACTTCTTCGTCTGGGAGATCACTTGATAAAGGAGATCCCATCGATACGGGGTGTGCTACGAGGAAATCAGCTAGGGCTTGGCCCTTGATGGCCTTTGGTGGGATATACGTGATGTCGAATTCCATCAGCAATAATGCCCATTTTGCAAGATGTCTTGACAAGCATGAGCATGTCGTGAGAAACATTACAGGATCTGCTTTTGAAATAAGTTTCACTTCATGACCAAGCAAGAAATGACTATGTTTTTGTACTATGAAGATCTAAGCAAGGCACATATTTTCAATAGGGGATCATTCTTCTTAGCCCCTTGTATCCTATGATTGAGATAGTATATCATGATCTCTTTCCCCTCGTCATTGTTTTGTGCTAATAATGCTCCAAGCGACTCGTCCAAGGCCGTCACGTACAAGATAAGTGGTCTGTCGAACACTGGTGTAGAAAGCACTGGAGGATTGAGCAAATACTAGTTGATGTCATCAAGTGCTGACTGACATGCTTCATCCCAAACGGATGTGGTATCCTTCTTCAACAGGTGCGTGAAAGGCCTGCAGCGACTTGAGAGGTTTGAGGAAAACCTGCGGATGTACGTAGGCTACCCTTGAAGGGACTGCATCTCTCGCAGTGTAGTGGGCGACGGCATTTCTTGGATCGCCTTGATCTTGACTGGCTCGACGTCCAATTCCCAATGTCTTACAATGAAACCAAAGATTTTTATGAAATGCACACCAAAGGTGCATTTCAGCAGATTCATTTTGAGCTGATGAAGGCGTAATCTTTCGAACACCTTTTCAAGATCGTTCATGTGAGATTCTTTCTCCTCGGATTTCACCACCAAGTCATCAACGTAGCATTAGACCTCCTTGTGCATCATGTCATTAAATATGGTCATCATTGTTCTTGCACTGGTGTTCTTGAATCCAAAAGGCATCATTGTATAAAAAAAGACTCCTTTTGGAGTCAGGAAAGTGGTGCCTTTCTCGTCTTCTGAAGTCATCCGTATCTAGTTTTACCCGGAGTATCCATCCATGAAAGAGAAGATCTGACAGTGAGTTGTAGAGTTAATGAGCATATCCGTAAATTGCAACGGAAAGTCATCCTTGGGGCAAGTGGTATTGAGATCGCGGAAGTCGATGAAGACTTGATTTTACCATTTTTCTTCTTGACTGACACAAAACTGACCAGCCATTTTTGGTACTTGACTTTGCGAATGAAGCCTACTTGCCTAAGTTTGGTTACCTCAACATCTATCTGCATTTCAAGATCAGGCCTAAACCTTCTTGATTTCTATTTGACGGGTTTGACAATCGGATCGATGCTCAGACGATGAACGACAACTTGGGGATCTAAACCAGGCATCTCATGGGAATGCCAAGCAAAGATATCTCGATTTTCTCATAAAAAGGCAGTGAAATCCTTTTTCTCCTGTGGAGACATATTTATCGAAGTGAAGGTTGGCCCCTGATCAATTTCCTCTCCTAGGTTTATTTCTTCGAGTTTGTCGGCTGTGGCTTAGCCCCTTCTTCCCATTCTTCTGGGGCTTCCTGCAACTTGTTTTTATTATCCTCAGATGATTTCCCATTAATTTCAAATGCAGAGGCCCATGATCCCTACATCTCTCTTCCAATAAGGTTCCAGTGTAGGTCATGATTTTTGTAGCCTCCCTGAATTGAGGAGTAGAGGGGTCGCCTTCAAGCATATCAGGCTGTAGAAGACTAATTTGAAGGTTACAGAGGGATTGAGAAACACCCTCGTAGGGCTTATTCTATTCTTTATTGGGTGTTGACGATGCTTGGTCTGGGCTAGCTGATACTTCACAGACTTATATCATGTGGCTAGCTTCCTGAGAATAGAAGCTTTCCCCTCTTGATTCAATCCACCTCTGCTGAAAGTATGGCTCCGCGGGGCCACTGACATTTCCTTAGCTTTTACTTCCCGTGCTTCCCAACAGAGGAAGATAGATGTGACCGAGCTCGGGGTGCCAAGGCATCAACAACTATTAAGAACCCCACAGCCCGGGCTAGCGTCTTTTTCAGTGGCCTCCATTGTGTCATGCTTATGTTGATTCCTTCAAATTCTCGATCAAGGGCATCGAAGTCTAGACATTCCAAGGTTATACCAGTAGGAGATACCAAAGAGGAAGGGGAAGAAGAAGAAGAAGAAGAGTCAACAAGTGAGGGGGATTTAAGGTCATTCCCCTTGTTGGACTTATCCTAGAAGCCTTTACGTCATCACCAGAATTGGATGTGTGCAGGGAGTCTTTTAGGTTTTTCTCCTGCTTAGACCATTGGGGAATGCTTTTAGTGTCATCGCCCTCGTTGAACGTGCTTTGAGTGAGAGATGACCTTGGGGTGTCCTCCTTATGAGGTGAAGGGAGAAGGATGATTGTGCTAGGGATGAAATCCTGCATAGTCGGCAAGGGAGGAAGAGGCCAGAGGAACTCTTGCTTTACCGGCTATTGAGGAGACTCGTTCCGTTTGCAAGCCTCTCTTAGGGTCCGTCTCCTCTTGGGTGCATTTGGACGTGATTGATTCATCTCACTAGGTTTGTGAACAGCCCTAGCTTAATGGATGTCCTCTCGTTTTAACAACCTAAGTCTGCTTCACTCATGGTAGACTATCCATAGTTGGGAAGTTGAGGGTTCAGCAGGATCTGAATCATCATTAACCAGGTATTATGTCGGGAGGTCCTCTTGCATGGGTGGAGCAGTGCTCTTGGGGTCCCCTTCTGGAAGGTTACAGGATTCATAGCATTCTTGTATTTTTTTCGCGATTATCTCATGAAAACTGGAGCATTCGCTCAGATCATGTCCCCATATCTGATGGTATGGGCACCACTAGTTCTCTGTTCCCTTAGCAAGGTGGTTAGGTTGCCTTGCTGTCTTTGGTGTGATAAGGCCTAGCTAAAGCATCATGACAAAGGAGGCTTGAAGGAGATCGAGCGCATCGTCTTCATTGACAGTCACAATGTGGGAGGCTTCTATTGCCCCGAATCCCTTCTTGATTTCTTCAAGCTTAATGTAACCCTTATGGATCAAAGCTTAGATGAGGTCTTTAAGTGTAAGACAAACCTTTGTGGGGTGATTTAGCCTTCGAAGATAGGCACAATATTTTGTGTGCATATCAAGACTAGCTTGGTCAGCAAACCGGATCTCAGGTAATTCAACCTTATTCTGTTCCAACAGTAGTCGAAGCAATGCAGGCACCCATTCCTTTTCAAAGGGATAAACTCTATTCTGATGGGCGATCCAATATTCACTTCGATTAAGGTTCACGAGGGAGGCACCCGATTATATGATTGTTGCTGATTGCTTGTCTGAGGTGTTGTCTTTGCTGTGCCGACAGCTTTGGAGAGGTCCAAAGTTTGGGAGGTGACCTTCTTTGGATCATTAACTGTGACAGCTGCACTGATCAGTCCTTTTTGTTGGTTGCCACGGGCTTTGGCTTGAGAATTACCATTGCCGCTGTTGTTTTCCGAATTTGATGATTGTTGTCGTGACCCATTATGATGGCGTGACAAACTCTCTATGCGAACTAACTAAGAGATTAGGTCTGACATGGAAGTTGGGTTAGAGGCCTTGCATGTAGAGCGATCTCAAGTCGCATATTTCGAACGTAGGTTTGAACTGCCTCCTTCTCAAGCATAGGATTGGGATGCAAGCCGCCAAATCTCTTTAGCTTGATATGAATTTATCCGCTGATTCATTTAAATCCTAGGTCAAGGTGAGATGTTCAATGGTTTGGACCTCCCTCTCGACTTCATAGAAACGTTGATGGAACAATTTCTGCATCTCCTCCCAAGTACGCACTGAGTTTGGAGGCAGTCGAGCATATTACTAGAAGGCAGGGCCGTCAAGGGTTTCAACAAACTGACAAAGGAGTCTCTCGTGAGCCGCTGTCTCTTCGCATGTTACTTGGAAATGGGTGATATGTTGATGGGGGAATGTTGTTCCATCGAAGAGAGGAAACTTCCCTTTCTTATAGTCCTGGGGGAAGAGAACCTACTCAATGTAAGAAGGGTAGGTCTTGTGGTAAAGCATCACACTCTAGATTCTTGGGATCTACCTATTCTTTAGGTTGTGAGTTACCATAACATCATGTCTTCTTGAGAAAAGGAGTGAGAAACATAATTGTCTTATGAGGCAGAAGGAGGAGGCTGCGTGGGAGGTACATCTTTCGAATGATGGGAATTGACCTCATGATTAGTCGAGTGCCGGGCGACCTCCATACAGTCGATCTTGTCCATCATAGCTTGGACCATCTGTTCAAACCTTTCCATACGGGCCACCTTGTTGGAAGGTATTTTTCATCAACATGAGGCCCCTGCTAAATAAAGACCTAGCAAGTACTCGAAATATCCACAGTCTCAAAACAGCCCCAGAACTGACCAAGAGCCTCATGAGGTCATTCAAAAGTCTCCTACCAAGTTTCCTTGTATTCCGACATGCCTAAGGCAACACAAACTGAGAAACAATTCTGGCATAATTGACCTCTAAGACCCTGAAATGGATCCCTATAACTAGAGATACATTTTCATCATCTCAAACTGGTGTGGGACCACCACCATTGGATTCAACAAAGTTGAAAGCCCCCAGGGGTCAACTTTTAACCCAAACGGACACTCCAGGAAGACGTTATAGGCGAAAGAGTGAAACAGGAGGAGCAGCACGCTATTCTCGTGCGGCCACCCTGCAACACTAGACCATTAAAGGGACAGTCACAAAAAGTGACTTTTGATGCTCATATCTTAGGCATCCCATGTTGGATTGCGCTCAAATTGGGTGAGCATGTTCGTCTAGTCAAGACGAGCTTCTATATGATGACGATACGGGAGCGCGAAGAAAAGCTAGAGAGAAGTTGTTGATTTGTAAAGAAAGTGCAGGAAATTCAGCAGCGTCGTACCGCTCTCGAGCCAAATCACGCCGCTTGCGAGCCCAATCAATGCCAGACCAATTCCATTACGGGCATAAGGTCTCGGGCCATCTTTAATCTAAACCCCGTACATGATAAACGGTCGGATTCTACACACGAAGCCGACGAACAGACTGAAAATTCTATCGCCAGAATCCTTGATTCCGGCCAAAATTCCAAACTTGTAAAATCTTCGTTTGACATCGGAATCGAGCAACATTTGGTGCCCCATGATTGTAGTGGCATGCTTAGTGTGATTCAATGAAGAAAACACAAGAAAAACATCAAGGAACAAACACACTATCGATTCGAACTTTCAAGATCTACTAAATATTCAAGTCACATGATCATGCACCAAAAGCATGATCCATCGATCGAAGTTGGTATCAAATCAATCTCCATGTCAAGCCCTACAGAAAAACAATCATCTTACGATCAACCGGTCATCAAAATGACCCTGAATCAGCCTTGCAAGAACACACAAGTCCTAGAGACACACAGGGATTGTTCTGGATTCCACTTCTTGTTAAGAAGGGGTAAATCTGTCATTTTTCACCTTATTTTCTAATATCTTTTAATTCAATTTAATCTTAATTTCTAGCAATTAGGGTTACTTTTGATCATCCACACATGTTTGGGGCACATTTCTATATATATGTACCATCATTGTGCGCAAAAAAGGGAGAAGGCGAATACATACACACCCAAGAGAGAGTTTTCACTTAATACAATTTTCTCTTTCTTACCATTGTGGTGTTACGCTTGAGAGAAAGGGTGAGGTGAGAGAAAATTTCGACCGGTA
>NW_006494789.1:6293631-6322014 GCF_000471905.2 Amborella trichopoda
CCCTCTCTTCTCCCTCTTCTTCTTCTAAGTCCCTTGCGAAGGTCGTGCATGGCAGTGGCAGTGTCATGCATGCCTCTCACTTAGTCTCATAGGTCGCGCATGGTGATGGCAGCCACATTCACGAGTCTTCTTTCCCTCCTTCTCGTCTATCTCTTTCTCTTAGTGAAGAGTGTAGATGGCTCTGCTCATCACTACCCACAGATGCAGCTTTGACATCTCGGTGAAGAACCTAGATAATCTCGGTGAAGAACCTTGACGGCGAAGTGTATCGCCGTCCGCTAGAGGCCTTGACAACACCTATCGCCATCCATGAGCTTCCTCTGTACGTTCGGTGCCTATCGCCCTTCTCCCTGCATCCCACGTCTATTGTCGTGCGACCTAGGAGAAACCATCTTCATGTGCCTCGTAAGGAGCTAGTGCGTCAGCAAGGGATGCGCCGCCTCCTTGCATTGCCCACCGTGATGTCTATCAACGTCCGGATTTCCCCTTCTCTTCGCCATCTTTTTCTTTCTCTCCACCTTTTTCTCTTCTCACTTGATTGAGGGTAGGCCTAGCCTAGCGCCGACGTGTCGACCTTGGTTTCGAGTAGTACTGCTGCCATACTGGTCTTGTGAACCATGCCTATCTTGCTACCACTCCATGTCAGTGGCTTTTGATTGTCATGCTAGCCTCGCCTCTCCATCAAGCTCTGTTCTCCTTTTCATCTTTTATTTAACCTTGCACTTCATCACCTTCTCCCATGAATGTGTATTGCCCTAAGACAAGGGTGGCTCCTTTTCGACCCACTTGCCTTAAAAATTAACCATATAAGTGTTGTGCAGAAAAAAAAGAGGGTTACAGGTAGAGGGAGGAAATTCTGAACCAGCTCAAGGGGCTTTCTTAGTGATCTAAGAGAGTGCTCACGCGTACTAGCTCGAGTAAGTCTCTAACCCACCTAAAAATCCTCTCTCATTGGTTGGTATACCTGCCCTTGCTCTCGAGTAAGGTTCTGAGAGAGCGATCTCAAATCCCGGGTCCACCAATGACCCAAGACACGTGCCACCAGATCACTTAGATCTAGAGGAAGAGATCGTGTAACTTATCCAGCTTGGAGACTCCACTGGAAACTTACTATCCCTTAGTCGGTTCGCTCTTGTTTGACTAGTTTCCTTCTTTACTTTTTGCACTCATATCTATGGCACCTAGGTTGTCCAACCCTTTCATCAGGGTCACGGATTCCCTTATCACTGTACTTGTGGCTGTCCGGGGGAAGTGAGGCGCTCAAGCCTCCTTCCCTGCTCTTCTTCTGAGTCAGGACCCACGGTCCGACTCCTAGGTTCTCACCTTGGTCGGTGCAAGAGGGGATTTAAAGGTCCCTACCTCCCCCCTTTCTCGCCCTGGCTGACTCTCCACCATGGCCCCTTGCATGGGCAGCACTTCTGTTGCCGCTCACCCTGTTACTGCAAATCTTTTACTAGCTGCTGCAGTACGCCGTAAGGCTGCCCCATCCATCCCTGCAAAAGGCAAACAAACTGTCGTCACTCCTAAGGTTCATCGTGAACCCCCTATGCTCCTTCACTACTCTGAGCCCCCATAGTTGGAGGGTCGATACACAGAGGCAGAGGCCCTGATGTCTTCACCCCTCGCCCTCACTCAAAGGCTCGTGGTCTATCCACTCCAGCAACACCTCAGGGCAACCCTCATGTTGCCTTGAGCTAGCATCCAGGACTAAGCCTTTACGGGCCAAACCCTACATGCATCATGCATTCACTTTCCACAACTCGGAGCAATGCTAGCTTTATGCCACCTCGAGAACAAGAGGGTTAACTGCTCCGTCTTCCCTCCCAGCATGTACAGCTTCACTGTGGGAGAAATAAGCTCCCACGTCGTCCCTCACAAACACAAGCTTGTGGGTCTCAGCCTCCACAGGTTTAATCCATTGACTGGGCTTGTGTTGACCCCCAAGTCACCCAGATAGCTAACCTTAAAGGTGTACACGCACCATCTTCGCAAGTCCCTTTCGGAGCCAGAATAATGCTAAGTCACAAGCAGGCCCCTCTTTCCTCTGCCGTTCTTCTGATGCCAGGCAAGGACCTCGAGCCCTGGTACTGAAAGATCTTCCCTAATAGTACCATCTTGAGCCAGCCCCGGGTCATCCGAACACCTTGTCCTCACAAATTTAATTCTGGGCAAGATGTAAGACAGAGGCCTTCACCCTTCAAACCAAGAACCCAAGTGCTGCTTCATCCTTGGGTCCCACTCCCTGCGCCAACTCATAGACATTGCTTTTGCCTGTTCAAAGAAAATGGGGCAATCCAGGACTCAGGCTCGGTTCTAAAATGAGGCCCACAGTCGCCTCAGGATCAAGCAGGAGAGAGGCCTACAGATCCTGACCAGGGAAGCCTCCAAGGCAGTCGAAGTCGCCACCCCTGACGACCTCTTTCCTTGTAATCCCTTTTTGCCTCTTCAAACTCTGAAGCCTAAGCAAGTCCAGGAGTACTATTCGGTGATCACCACCCAGAAGCCACGGTCCCAAGACCGTCAAGAACTGGTCCTCACAAGATTGGCATACAAAGCTCGATTCCAGTTGGGGCAAGTTGAGCCCCTCTAGACTAACTTGCCGCCCATGACTCACTAGCCTCGGTAGTCCATTGCATCACCTGAATTTGATCTCACAGAAGAAACGGTCAGTGTCATGGTGATCAATGTCCCGAACGACACTCAGGAGGAGCGGATGAATAAATTCGAGGAAATGATACATGGCATCCTCGAAAAGATGGATCACTTAGAGGCCTCCAAGGCCTCCTTTAAGCCCAACTCCCCGATCGGTGAGGACAAAGCTCCTAGGCAGGCTCCCCCATTAGTCTGTCAAGATAGATCCTCTTCTTGCGGGGTCTCCCAAACCGACATAGATGCCATGGTGGCCCATAACCTTAAGAACAGGGTTCTGATAATGCAGGAGACGTCACTCTATTAAAAGCCGTATTCTTCTTACATTGACCAGGTGTTGTTTCCCTCGAACTACCAAAAAGGGAAACTCCCCCTGTTCAATGGTACCACCTCTCCTCACCAGCTTACGGCCCACATTCAAGTGGCCTGCCGGGAGATGGCAACTGACAGACGTCTTCTCCTCCTCCAGTTCATCGAAACTCTCGAAGGACCAGCCTTCCAATGGTTTGCTTAGTTGCAGCCGAACTCAGTGAACACTTGACAAAAAGTGGAGTAGTTTTTCTACCAAGGCATCGACGAAGTCCAAAGGAACATGGAAACTATTGAACTCCTCACCGTGATGCAAGACCTTGGTGAGCTGGTTGATAAATTCATCACCTGATGGAGAGACTTGGCAACCTTTCATGACACTCCTACGACCGACAAGGAAGCAGTCAAGACCTGCATATGGAACATGCTGCCTGAGATCGCCTTACATGTTGAGCCATCGAATCCACCCTCCATGTCGGAGCTCATATCTAAGACAGTTTGTATTGAGGGATTGTTCAAGCACGACAACACCCGTCAGTAACCTGTTGACTAAAACTCAAACCTCAACAGTCGGGGCAATCAAAATGTAGTAATCAGTGTGGCTGTCACCGTGGCTGACATCGTGGTTGACACCAAAGGCTCAGTTTCTCAATCCCTGGACCTCTCCATAGCACAAGTGTCTCTGGCCAGGGGCGAGCATCTGTCCTACAAACTCGTTTTGCCTCCTACAAAATCTTGGCGACGCGACTACTTGGCCCAACACCATAATAAGGTTTACCCCTTCGACACAAGTGGACACTTGCACTACTTCGACTGCTGCTAGAAAAAAACATGATACAGTTTTCGGAGGCCAATACCTCGGAGTTGGCTGGGCAAGAGGCAAACAAGAAGTACTGCGCCTATCACAGGAGGGTCTGCTGCCCCACTCATGACTGCTTTAAGCTTAATGGCACTATCGAAGCCCTTATTAACAAGGATCAGATAAAGCTCGAAGAATTGAAAAAGGTGGTCGGGGCAGCTGAGGCATCTCATATAATCACATTCCAAGAAGATGATGGGGCACCTGCTATCCTTCTTGAATTCTTCTCCCTAATGCTTGAAGAAGGAATCGCTACCCAAAAGGTGACAAGGTAGCCTAAGTTCCTGCCTACAGGGACCAAGAACCTCTTTTGTGCATATCACCGGATACGAGGCCATGACTTCAAACAGTACATTGGCTTTCATAAGCTCTTGGCCGAGAAGGTGCAACAGTGCTAGGAAGTTCAAGGCGACCCGGTGAGACACCCTTGAGTCCCTCTCCCGCCTGCATAAGAAGACCTTCCGATGCAAGCCAAGGGAAACCTCAAGCTGGATCCTTTGCAAGCTCTCTTCAAGGCAATGCTCCAACAAGGTCTCATCACTCCCGAGCTAGCCAGGCAGCCGGAACGCCTTGCCCAGGGCACAGAACAACTCTGGTGCCCCTATCATCAAGTGTGGGGCCACGAACTCAATGACTGCCCTGGGTTCGAGACCATAGTCATGGAGAAAGTTCAGCAAGGTCACATCGAATATGTGATTCTTCCATAACACATCCAAGCCCTTGCTCTCGTTCAAGGAGAAGCCATCTATAGGCCCCTCATAAGTATGCACTGGAGTACTCAGGGCATTCCACCTCTCAGCCCTAGGAAGTCTACCATGGGCGAAGCTGGCTTAAGTCCCTGAGACGCGAGGCAGTCTGCCAGGCTACCGTCTCTTGCCAGCCTGATAGAGCAGTCTAAACACTCCCTCGAGGATCCTGAAGGAGATGGTGAACACTTAGGTCAGCCCATCGAACGAATCATCTTCATCAGCCACCAGTCGAGGAAGAATTCCTCATACCCTTCTTCCACTGCAGACCTTGGGGGACTTCATCCCAGACACAGCTCACCTCATCTTATCGTCCAATTAGGCTGACGGCCCTGAGTAATCAATATCTTAGGAGCCGACCAAAACGGGTGACAATGTTAAAAGCACCCCACAACGGTTAAAGGCAGGGTATGACCTTAAATACCCCCTGCAAATGTCAAACTCTAACGATGACGTAAAAAGCTGCCAAGAACGTTCTAACCCTTCTTCTCCTTCCCTCTCCTCTATTCATTCTATAGGTACCACTCGACGATGCCCATACTTCAACTCTCTAAACAGGGAGTTCGGAGACACCAGCCTCACCATGCCGCAGCAAGAACGCCTCAGAGAAATGCTAGCTTAAGAGGCCAGATTCTTGACAGCCGCCGATGCTGTGACAACCAGAGTCAAAGCCAAGCCATCTCCGGGCTCCTCCCTCCATGAAGCCTGCCACATGATCCCAGCACATGAGGCAGCGCCCAGCTCGGGGCAAGCACCGAGTCAGCCCCATCACAAGGCTAGGAATCCCCCACTTGAAGTTGACCGTTCTAGTGCTTGGACTAACCAAAGATCAGCCCTCCCCCACATTGTGCCCCTTCTAGAGGTCAAGATTTCAGGGTCATGGGTGGCTACACTCGAGATCGATGAAAACCCTTGTGAGTGCCCCAACGAGGATCTTCAGGAAGCTCCCAAAGAGTGGGAAGAGGGTGGTCAGGCCATTGCTGATGAACTAGAAGAGATCAATCTAGGGGATGAGGCCGACCCAAGGCCAACCTTCATCTTAGCAAAGATGTCCCTGAAAGAGAAAGAAAGCTATATCTCTCTCCTTCGAGCAGATCGGGATGTCTTTGCCTAGCATTATCATGAGATGCCTGATCTAGACCCCCAGATTGTTGTCCATTACCTCGGTATTGATCTTACCGTCAAACCTATGAAGCAGAAGTCAAGAAGGTTTAGGGCCGACCTCGAGATGTAGATCGATGTTGAGATAAACAAACTCAAGCAAGCTGGATTCATACGTGTAGTCAAATACCCAAGATGGCTGGCGAATGTTATCCCAGTCAAGAAGAAGAATGGCCAAATCAGGGTCTGCATTGACTTCCGTGACTTGAACACTCCTTGTTTCAAGGATAATTTCTCCCTGCCATTCATCGAGATGCAGGTTGACTCCACAGCCCATTGCCAAATTTTCTCCTTTATGGACGATTATTCTGGTTACAACCAAATCAGAATGGTGCCATAGAATGAGGAGGCCACTGCGTTCTTGACTCCAAAAGGTGTCTTTTGCTACACTATGATACCTTTTGGGCTAACGAATGCCGGTGCCACATACCAGCGATCCATGACAACCATCTTTAGGGGCATGATTCACATGGAGGTCGAGTGCTACGTGGATAACTTGGTGGTAAAGTCTGAAATAAAAGCCACTCACGTGCAAGACCTTAAAAAGACCATGAAATGCGCCTTCGACATACGCTCAGGAAAATTCTTAGGGTTTATTGTGAGATACTATGGGCTGGAGATCGAGCCAGTCAAAATCATGTCAATTCAAGACATGTTGCTGCCTACAACCCTCCATAAACTGTGGTCCCTCCAAGGACAGCCCTCCTACATTCAAAGGTTCATTTCCAACCTCTCAGCACGATGCAGACCCTTTTCACACGTCCTAAAGAAAGATACTTCCTTCACATGGGATGAAGTGTGACAAGCTGTGCTCGAGGACATCAAGCAGTACTTGTTGAATCCACCAGTACTCTCTACGCTAGTGTTAGGAAGGCCCCTCATGTTATACGTGACTGCCCTTGACGAGTCACTCGAGACACTCCTGGCGTAGAACAATGATGGAGGAAAGAGATGGCACTCAATTATCTCAGCCACAGAATGCAAGGGGCCGAGTAGAACTACCCTCCTATTGAAAAGATGTGTGTAGCCTTGATCATTGCGGTGTAGAAGTTTCACCATTACTTACTCGGCCACGAGGTCAAGTTAATCTCAAAGGTAGACCTGGTCTTATGACCCAACCATGTTTGTCAGGATGTTTAGCCAAGTGGGGCCTATGCACTGATGAACTATAATGGAGAAGAGGTGATGCCCCCTATCAACGAGCGATATTTAAAGAAGTATTATCCCTAACATGGTGATAAAGAGTGATGTGTGCAACAAAACGATAGAAATGAAGACGAGAAACATCAAGCCAAGTCAAAGGAAATTCATTTCTTTCATTGAATTAGAAAAAGTTGCAAGTTACAACTGAAGGCCCATTATTAGGGAAGTTACAAAGCTCTTGCATCTGAGAATAAGAGAACGATTACAAACCAAAGCCGGTGGTGTTGCTCTTGCATCTGAGGATAAGAGCACAGTTCCAAGCCAAAAGAACAAGATAACCACTTCTGAGTTTGCCTCAATTCATCTGACGAGTATGTCAAATATACAAGGTACACTTCTCTGGCAAGGAACTGGCCTATGAGGGAGAGCGTACCCTATTCATAATGGACGCCCTTCCATAGAACAACATGGACTTCATGGCTGTGCTGAAGGACTTTTCTTCCAACACACTGCGGTGGTAACGCCTCCCCGTTTTCCATCCGTGAGGCATCGCCATCTGAGGTCATCATCCTGCGCAACACATTGTTGCGTTCTATCATCACCACAGGAAGGCTAATGCCGCGAGCCTCATACCCCCAAGCATGGCACTCACCATGTGTGACCTAGGGATGCTCGAAGGCAGTGTCACATGTGACTTAATGTGATGTGTGACTTTTATGTACTTCGGTTCGCGCTGTTACCAATTACCGAGGGACATTGTATCCCATGCCTCTTCGGTTCCCCCAACTGTTTCCCCCACCGACGGTCCACCTTCTTGCGACCCTTCGCCTTCCCCGCAATCCTTTGGGCTTCATTGAAGACACACCTCCTATCACCGGGATCCCTCGGTTGACCCTGTTCTTTCCCACCTGTGCTTTCTTCTGCTTGCCTGGAATCCACTCCTATCCATTGCGAAAACCCTATCCGGCCTCTTGCTTGTTATTGGAGTTAGTGAAAACCACCAGAAGTGTCACAACCCCACCCCCCAACCCCTACCATCCCATACTGAAGGGCAATAGGGCGCGGGATTGCGATCACAGAGGTCACAAACGTCACTCAGGTGGGAGTGGCTCAACACATATGATAGGTAGAATTAGAAACAAGCCAGGAAAGAAAAACTAAAACTCCACCATAAACGTAACAAAAGATGGATAAATTAAAAAACATTCATATCCATAAATTATCTCTAAGGTAATAATTACAATATCAAGAATATTAGAATCGTCCAAGGCACTGCTGGCCCGCCATCAAAATGCATAACTTAAATAACAACAACTGTAAGACCGACGACCAACAAACAACTACACAAGAAAAATGGATCCACTCGTCTAGCGTGGGCTTTCCGTCCACCAAACACGATCTTCTCCTACCTCTCTCAACATGCAGCAGTCAATCTACAAGGGTGGCAGAAAAGGGATTAGCTAAAAGGCTCAGTAAGTAGATCACAACATTATGCTTGTCTGCCTATGAGTATTATCACATAACACAGATCAAGATTCTAAGCCATACTCATAAAAAAAGAGTCATGCATCACAATTATGTCACAATCATAGGATGATGCTTTTCAGGTAGAGCAAGCACAATATAAGATATCAGAATTCATGTTTATTCAATGTTGTAATTATCACTCATATTCCCAGTACAGATAATGGATATCACCTGAATTAGCAGTTCAGAATGGCCTTTCATCAAGAGTATCATGATATGCATTCCTCAATATTACTCATTCATCTATAACTGAACATGCTCTACAATATACATACTTATCACAAAGGAGCATACTCGTATTTCATAATAAAGCATATTTTCATCCCTTAGCACTCACAGAGCAAGATAGTGCATTACACTCCAAGGCATGTACCTTACCAACATCAAACACACAGGTAGGCCCTGCAATACCCTCAAAGCAGGCACCTCACTAATATCAAACAAACACATATCTCAGGCAATGCAATATGCTCAAAGCATGTCGAGAAGTCACATATAGCTCACCACCTCATGTGCACCTCATGAGAAGTTACATGTCCAAGGCAATACGATACACACAAGGCATGCCGAGAAATTCCCATACAACTAGAAATGTCATCATGTCCCAGCTGGTCGTACAATACACTCAAAGCACACCAATATCTCAGTATGTTGGCACCATCATTCATAGAGTAGGTGCAGATACACATAACACATAAGTGACTTGATACCATCATTCACACAGTAGGTATCCATTCACATATCACATAAGCCGCATGATATCATCATTCACATAGTAGGTATCCATTCACATAACACATAAGCAGCATGATACCATCATTCACACAGTATGTATTCATTCGTATAACACATAAGCAGCACGATGCCATCATTCTCAAAGTAGGTATCTATTCACATATCACATAATGACGATATCAGTATCTTGTCATGATAATAGCAATATCACATTTTGGGTATGGCCCATCACATTTTTAACAGTATCACAATGACAGTACTATAGCAAGAGTGACATTATTTCAGTTAAGCCTTACAGCTCAATTTCCAGTCATCAAGGCAATGACATGCACTTACCATTAGGGTCGTAATCATAGAACCATTTAGCGGTTGAAGACGGTTCCAAAACCAATTTTCCTCCTATCTTTCAAATCAGAATAATTTGAAAACAATTGAACCTTATTTGGCCCCTCAAAAGTTCAAAAGAATGAAGATATTTTTATCTGAAATATGCTGTGCAGTGAAGGCAGTGACATGTCTTTAAAATTTACTTCATAACTCACAATCAAAAAGAAATTCCAAACAGTGTTCAACATGTGAATTTTAGCATACACATGAACCGTTTAAATGGCATTGGTTTGGAAGAAAATTGACCCCTTTGGCTAGTAACAAATTCGTGTCGACAGAGGCATAAATTATGAGTTTTATAAAAGCTGTCAATAGTGACATATTGTTATAATTAATCATATAACTCTCAAATTAGGGAGAATTTAAAAAAGTGATAAACATGTGATCTCAAGCTTATTCAAAAATATTTCAAATGGCAGTGGTTTGAAAGAAATTGATCCTCATTTGGTTATTTAAAACTCTTGACATCAGTTCCGTATTTTTATCAAAACTGTTTATAAAGATCTACTGGCATGTTTCGAAGTATAAATTTACATAAATAAAGAATCAGAGCAAGGTCAAAGCCTAAAAATCATAATAGAATCATGCATATTTCAAATGGAAGTGATTTCATATCATTTGAACTCCAATAGGTCAAGCAAAGTCTCATTAAAACAGAAGCGATGTTCTTGGAGATTTTCAGAGCCTGATAACAGTGACATTCATGTACATTTCACATCTTATGTTCCAATCTATCTCGAATGTCAATTAGAGATAAACATCAAACACAAACTAGACTAAAAAATATTTCCAATGGAGATAGTTTGAAGGAATTATCAGATCATTTGATAGGTCAATAGAGCGATGCAAGGACCCCAATACTCTTTAGAATTCCACAGTCCAGCCATAACATACCTCAAAGAACAAAGCATAAATTCTAAACTACACAAGAGAATCATATGAATCCAATACTAGCTTAAACTAGACTCACAAGAGCATCAACCCAAAAACTTTACAGGCTCAACAAAAATAACAATAGTACATATCATATTATACAAAGGAGCCTAAATTTCTGGAAAAATAAAGCACAAACACATACATGAAAATCCTATTCTTCCACACAAATTTCTATACAATCTCATGCTAATATCATGCTTACTCTCAAGCTTATTCATGCCCAAATCATTCTTCATACATTCTTGATATAAAACACACATTAAGATGATATACTTACCTTGAGCTCTAAACTTGCTCCAAAACTCTTGCATACACCCACGTCTCCAAGCTCCCCAACATGAGAATAAGTGTTTTAGAGAGAGTGCAAAATGTGGGAGAGAGGGGGGGCCAAAGCTCTTGAGAAGGACTCAGAACAGTTCTACTTATAAAATATAAAAGGGCAGCAAGTGACAAGTGTCATTCAGGCAAAGCTAAATGACATGCATGAGGAGAGAGAGAGAGAGAGAGCAACTATGGAGACATAATGTTTATGGGTACAACAAGTGTGGGAAACAAAATAATTATGAGAGAGAGAGAGCTCCCTAAACTACCAAGCACTCAACCACTCTTGCACGACGGTATACAACCGACGCTGGGAAACTCAGCCAGTGCTGGCCTCTCACATAACTCCAACCGGCGCTGGCCTCTCACACAACTCCAATCGGTGCTGGCCTCTCACACAACTCCAACCGGCGCTGGCCTTTTACACAACTCCAATCGACGCTGCCCTCTCACACAACTCCAACCGGCGCTGGCCTTTCCACCCAACTCCAACTGACGCTAGCCTCTTACACAACTCCAATCGGTATTGGCCACTCACACAACTCTAACCGACGTTCGCTTCTCCACACAGCTTCAACCAGCACAGGCCTCTCCACCCAACTCCAACCGGCACTGACCTCTCCACACAACTCCAACTGGCGCTGGCCTCTCTACACAACTCCAACCGGTGCTGGCCTTTTCTCCTCAGCCAAGAAATGTTTGGGTCATCACAGGAAGTCCCCAAAAGACTTCCTTAAGACCCAGCAGATTTCCCTTCGCCCCGGTTTTTCCCATTTCAAAGTCCACTAAAGCTCACTAAAATTTCGCTAAAATTCCGGTGAGCTCAATGCAACCCCTTCTCCTTCTCCTCTGACAACCAGAGAGCTGACAAAGCCCTCTGATCTCTCTACAACCTCCCCTTCAATAGCAGAACGATCGGAGAAGCACTCAAACTCTAGCACAACACCTCTGCAAATTCTGTTAAGGCTCCGAGAGATCCTCTTCCTTGCTCAGAAGCTTCGATGCTAGTCGAAAACTGTTCGCAAGCATGCTGCGAAGCTTCATAGCTCTTGAAGTTCGCCCGAAAAATCACTACAGACCTTTCTTTAAATGTTTTGGCCGCGAAGTACTCGTCGAAAAACCCTCACGAGGAGCTTTGGCTCTCTCTCTAAAACTCCCTTCTACTATTTTACCCTTTGAAAAATAGTTATGTGGGGTTTCTCCCCCTTTTATACCTCGCAGTACCGGAGACTGCCCCTGACACACTTAGAATGACGCTCTAGTCCCCAGCGCTTGATGGTGATAAGGCTAGGGGCGGCCAAGCCCAGGACCTGAAGCAGCATCGCCGCGCGCGTCGTCAAGACTTCGTCAAGGGGACTAGCGCCACGCGCTTCATTCAAAAGGTTGTCGTCGCGCATCTCATTCAAGGACTACCACTGAGCTCTTTGTCAGAAGGCTATTGCTGCGCGCCCTGTCAAGGAGTTATTGTCCTGCTTCTGGTCAAGGGCTATTGCCTCATGGTTCACTGAGAGACTTGACGCCATCATCCGGGTCTAATGCTGCACTTAGCATCATATGTATGCCTTGGAGCCCCCCTTCTAACCATCGGCCCATACCCTCAGGAAGTTCATTCCCTACACCACAATCTAAACCCACAGCGAACCCAATTTCTGCTAATGGCTCTATTCCTTGAGTCACTTCCCTAATGGTCCATGTTGCATGACCTTCAACTGCACTACCATGGTTTGTGCTGCATAACCTTAAAGTGCATAGCCACGGTCCAAGCTGCATGACCCTAAAATCCATAGCCATAGTCCTTGCCTCACCACTCAAAATTGCTTCACCCAGGTCCAGGAGGCACGACCTTAAAGACGCCCCATGAGCATGCACACCTCCCTTTTGCATGCATCTTCACTCACGTCTTCCCTAATCAACCCATTAGTGTGCGCATACCCTCTTCTTCTTCTCTCCAGTGAGCCTACCTAGGCCCACACGTTCTTTATGTGCATCTCCACACACGTCTTCCCTAGCCGACCCATTGGTGTGCGTGGGCCACCTTCACCATCTTTCATCTCATTCCCCAGTAAGTCTTACCCATGGTCACCAAATGGCAAGACATCTCGCTGCTAGCTAGTTTGTCACCACTTTTCACCTACCATCCAATCAACTCTCTAAAGGAAACTGCATGCCACCTTCCCCAATGAGACAAAGTCACCCCCAAACTCACTCTATGTCTCTACAGATTGCCATTCCTTACCACTACAGTCCAGATGTATGACCTTAAAATTATAGTGCACGTTCTAGCCTAATGACATTAAAAGGCTTCACATAGGTCTCGAAGGCGCGACCCTAAAACATGCCCTCTCTAAAAAAAAAACGGGCATGGTGTACACCTGGACAAGGGAATGCCATGAGTAAAAATGATAGACGGGCATGGTAACGAAACCATGAATAAGAGAGTTCCATAGAAAAAAATAAACCCAGGCACGGTGAAAACCCCAAAAGGGCACCGTGAGCAAAAATGGATGAAAAGGTGGACATGACCACCAAGTCAAGGGTAAAAGATCTAAAAAATAACATAAGTTGGTGAAAGCTGTCTTCACGGTGCCACTTCCCCTGTTCAAGTGAAAATGCATGAAAGGGTACTTGGACCGACAAAGCAGGTTGATGCACTTTCAAAGTCTCAGCCGACACCCCAGTTTCCACGGCACGTCAAGGACTGAGAGCCTCATAAGATCTCCCCAGCAATCATTGCTTGTCAAGAAGTGAGAGCCTCTTAAGAACTCCCCAGCATTCATGGCTCGTCAGGGAGTGAGAGCCTCATAAGATCTCCCCAGTTTGCACAGCTCGTCTGGGAGTGAGAGACTCATAAGATCTCCCCAACATTCCTGGCTCGTTAGGGAGTGGGAGCTCGTAAGATCTCCCATGTTTCCATGGCTCGTCAGGGAGTGAGAGCCTCATAAGATCTACCCAGCAACCACAACTCGTCAGGGAGTGAGTGCCTCATAAGATCTCCCAAGTTTCCATGGCTCGTTAGGGACTAAGATCTCCCCATTTTTCATGACTCGTCAGGAAGTGAGAGCCTCTTAAGATCTCCCCAGTTTACACAGCTCGTTAGGGAGTGAGAGCCTCATAAGATGTCCCTTGTTTTCATGGCTCATCAGGGAATGAGAGCCTCACATGATCTCCCCAGTTTTCACGGCTCGTTAGGGAGTGAGAGCCCCACAAAATCTCTCGAGTTTCAAAGCCTCGTCAGGGAGTTAGAGCCTCATAAGATCCCCCTAGTTCAAAAACATCAAGAGTCCTTGAGGGTGAGGAGGATGACAAAAATATCCCTCCATAAATGCTATGGACAATTACGAAGGCTAGAAACTGAGAAGGCTAGAGTTGCCATAGGATTCAGGTAACATCTCTTCAAAGCTCTATGGCCAATAGGGGATCAGTCATGACTAGTGATTTTCGCACTCATATCTCGGTCGTCCCATGTCAAATCACGTTTAAATTTTGTGAGCATGTTCATCTAATGAAGACGAGTAATTTGATATGTGGCACGCCCCATGATGATACACGAGCGTGAAGAAAAGCTAGAGAAATGTTGTTGATCCGTGAAGAAAGTGCAAGAAATTCAGCAGCGTTGTGCCTCACTCGAGTGGTAAAATCATGTCGCTCGTGAGCCCGATCAACACCAAAACCAATTTCATTGTGGACATAAGGTCTCGGGCCATCTCTGACCTGAACCCCGTACATGATAAACGGTCGGATTTTTTACACAAAGTCGACGAATATACTACAAATTTCGTTGTTGAAATCCTTGATTCCGGCCAAAATTCCAAACTTGTAAAGTCTTTGTTCAGCCACAGAATCGAGCTGCGTTTTGTGCCCCGTGATCATAGCGGCATCCAAAGTTTCAAGATCAACTCAAATTTCAAGTCACATGATCATGCATCAAAAACACGATCCATGGCTCGAAGTTAGTATCAAATCGATCGTCATGCTGAGCCCTACAAGAAAACTGTCATCTTCAGATCAGCCGGGCATCAGAACGGCCCTGGATCAGCCATGCAAGAACACTCAAGTCCAAGGGCAACACAGGGACTGTTCCGAAATTCCACAACTTGTTAAGAAGGGGCAAATCGGTCAATTTCTTTTAATTCAATTTAATCTTAATTTCTAGCAATTAGGGTTACTTTTGATCATCCACCCATGTTTGGGGCACATTTCTATATATATGTACCATCATTGTATGAAGAAAGGGGAGAAGGCAAACACATACACACACAAGAGAGAGTTTTCACTTAATACAAGTTTCCCTTACCATTGTGGAGTTACGCTTGAGAGAGATGATGAGGTGAGATATACTTTCAACCGATATCCCTAGGGTTGAAGTAAATCTTCTCACTCTTTCTTTTTCTTTTCTTCTTCTCTCTCCCTTCTCCCCTCTCTTCTCCCTCTTCTTCTTTTGAGTCCCCCACAGAGGTCGTGTGCCTCTCCCTTGATCTCAAAAGTCACACATGGAGATGGCAGCGCCATGCACGAGTCTTCTTTCCCTCTTTCTTGTATGTCTCTTTCTCTCAGTGAAATATGTAGATGATGTTGCCCATCGCCACCCACTGATGCAACTTTGAGTCTCGGTGAAGAACCTAGACTGCGAAGTGTCTCGCCGCCTGCAGGAGCTTTCCTCTACTGCATATTTAACATAAACGGCGACTGTTAGAGGCTCTGGCAGCACCCATCACCATCTGCGAGCTTCTTCCTTACATCCGATGCCTATCGTCGTTCTCCTTGCATCCCACGTCTATCGCTGTGAGACCTAGGAGAAACCATCATTGTGTGCCTCGTCAGGAGCTAGCCCCGTCCATAAGGGATGTGGGCCTCCTTGGATTGCTCATCGTGATGTCTATCAACATCCAGATTTCCCCTTGTCTTCGCCATCTCATTCTTTCTTCTCGACCTTTTTCTCTTCACACGTGATTGAGGGTAGCCCTAGCCTAGCGCCGATGCACCAACCTTGGTTTCAAATAGTATTGCCGCCATGCTGGTCCGGTGAACCATAACCATCTTGCAACCACTCCGAGTCGGTGGCTTTTGGTTGTTATGCTAGCCTCGCCTCTCTCTCAAGTTCTCTCCTCCTTTCCATCTTTCATCTAACCTTGCACTTCATCTCCTTCACCCATGAACGTGCATTGGTTATTGGGGAAGGTCATTGAGTGCCAACGCTTGAGGTGCTTGCCCGAATGAGACCGGGCAGGCGGTGGAATGATCGACTCATGATGACGCCCGAGTCGAGAGCGGGGAACAGCAGTCTGGGGAGGCGATGCATATGCGCCCCTTAAGGAAGGATCACAGGAGACATTGTCATCAGCCCGCGCTCGAGTAGATTGACTTGCCTAAGGAGGCCGAGAATCACGAGCAGGTGTCTATAAAGAAAATGGAGGAAGCCTGCCCCTTACAGGGTGCGCTAGTGTGTGATGAGTAGGGGGACGAGGAAGTCGTCCCCTGTGTACTAGGGTCAGCGATGCGACGACTTTACCCCGAGAGGTGTGAGGCACATGCATAATGTGTATAGGACCTAGCCCAAGGAGGCCCAGTCCTTGACACGAACTTGAGGCAATACAAGAGTTGCCCTGAGGTGTGACTCGAGTGATAGGCCCATGAGCCTCAGAGTATGTGCGA
This sequence comes from Amborella trichopoda, assembly GCF_000471905.2. The sequence goes on from NW_006494789.1 coordinate 6,310,057, forward strand.
GAGATGGAGGTCACAAGGTCTGCGCCTTGATGTGTCGAGCCTCTAGGGATAGAGACTTGTGGTGGTTCAAAAGTGTAGGGGCAAACCTTATGGTTACCCACAGAAGCAACAACGACTTGTTTGCCTCTTGCAGCAAAGGACTGGGCAGCCTTTCGGCATACCTTGACAATACGACTGACAAGTGACTTACCGGTAACAGGGTGCATGCTGTGAGCGGTTACGTGTGTGCCACCTATGCAAGGTGCCTTCACAGAGGTTCTACCAGAGCGAGGAGATGGGGAGTGAGGGACCTTTATGTCCCACCTCACACCTATCCAGGTTAGGACTTGGGAGCTAGACGCGGGCTCTTTTCTGAAAAGGGAGGATGGGAACGAAGTTTAAGGAACTTGCTCCTTGGGGACAGTGGTGAATGCGGGGATAAGGAAGTCACTGATCTAGATAAACAGGTTACAGAACGCATAAGCCATAACTGTGAAATGCCTAAAATAAAAGGAGAAACTTGCTAAACATGTACGATCTGACTAAGGGGTAGTAAGTCCCTGGTGGAGTCGCCAAGCTGGTCAGGTGCCTCGATCTCACCCTCTGGATCTGGATGATTGGGCAACAAGTGTCTCGGGTTTCAAGCGAACTTGGGACTTGAGATCTCTCTCTCGAGAACCTTGCTCTAAAAACAAGGGCCGGTAGATCAACTGATTAGAGAGGAATTTAGGATGAGTTCAGGACTTACTCCGGCTGGCTCATGTGGGCACCCTCTTAGAACAAGAAGAAAGCCCCCTAGTCGTAAAACTGGTTCAAAATCGCCTTCCTTAGCTGGTATTCTCCTGTTTCTGCAATCACACACATAAGGAAAATGTTACAAGACAAGTGGGTCAAGGACCCTACCTTGCCTAGGGGCGAACGTACATAGGCGTGCACATTTAAAAGAGATGACAAGAAGAGTAAGAGATGAAAGATTAGGATTAGAAGAATTTGACCAGATGGTGAGACCAACACAGTGACTAAACTAGTAAAGAATTGACTTGGCGTGGCAATAAAACGGGCTCGATGACTCAGACCGGCTCAATAGAATTACTACTAAACGACAGTACAAATACTGATTAGCTAAACACAATGGCCAGTCTGTCATGGCAATAAAGAGGGAAAACTAACTCTGACTGACACAACAACATTACGGCTAAATGACAGGACTATCATTAAAGGCCAGTCTCGACCCCTCTTGATCAAACAAAAGAGTCAAAGAAAGAATAAAGATCAAAGAGAGAGAAAAGAAGAAGGATAAGACAAGAAGAAGAGAATAGAAACAACGGGAGAAAGAGAAGGAAAGGAGAAGAAGAGGGTGAGAGAGGCTAGAGGGAAAGAAAGGGTAAAGACAGACACAGATAGCAATGACAGGAGGGAGAAGACTTAGACGCGCTATCTCCCCGCAGACTGTGACGAGTAGGGAGAAGAAAGAAGAGACGTAGGTAGTAATGAGATGGAGAGAAAGAAGACTCCGATGACGATGGCTTCCACCAACTATGATGTGAGGAAGAAAAGTGAGGAGGAAACACTTACGGCAATAGGCTTCCATCGGTTATGACATTTGAAAGAAGAAAGAGAAAGAACACAGGCGGCGATGTGCTTCCACCAACTGTGATAGAAGAGAGAGAAGGAAAACAGGCGACGATAGGCTTACGATGACAGTGAAAGAAGAAAGAAAAGAGGGAGAGAACACAGGACATGATACGCTTATGCTGGCTGTGACAGAAAAGAAGAAAGAGAGAGAAAACATAGGGGGCGCTAGGCTTACACCGGCTGTGACAAAAGAGAAGAAAGAGAGAGAAAGCACAGGCGGCGCTAGGCTTACGCTAGTAATGATAGAAGAGAAGAACGAGAGAGAAAACACAGGTGACGATAGGCTTGCGCCAGGCTATGACAGAAGAGGGAAGGGAGAGAATTTTGACAGAAGCCCGACCCACCACTCAGGGTACGGCTTGACTCACTGTTCATGTCCTAAGAGCAGGAAAGCATCACACACTAGACGATAGGTCCGCCATAAGTGAATAGAGAGAAGAAAGAAGAGCAGAGAAAGAGCGACATGATAAAACAAAGGAGGAAGAGAGAGAAAGAGATAAAAATGAATGATGGAAAGAGAAAGAGAGAAACGAGATGAGAGAAAAAAGAGGAGAGATAAATAGAGAGATAGAGATGATAGATAAATGAAGAGAGAGAAAGAGAGATAAAGATTAGAGAGAAAAATGGAGAGAGAAAGAGAGGGATAGAGATGAGAGAGAAAAGAGGAAGAGAGAGAAAATTACCTTATCGAAGGGTATCAAACCTTTCCTTCTCTATCTTCTCTCTATCTCTCCAAGATGTACCCACGAACTTAAGCAAGACATAAAATCTTTATTGAATGATTGAAGCATGAACTAAAGGTCTTTTACAATTAGCCTTTGCATGTTTATATAGAATATGGCCCAAACATAGGTGGATACCAAAAAACTAACTAAATTGATGATAATTACAATTTAAGTGAATTAAAAGAAATTCTAAAAATAGGTACAAAAGGACTTTTTTACCCTTGCCTAACAATCGATGGAATTCCAAAACAGTCCTTACTGCTGTCGGAGAACTTGCATGAACTTCAATGACTAATCCGAGGTTGATTTGATGCCCATTTGATCAGAAGATGATTTTTTTCTTCTAAGTATCGGCATGGGGATCAATTTGAAACCTATTTCGAGCCATGGATCCACGATCATGAGACATGAAATTTTCATGAATCTTGAAAATATCGGATCGATAGTGTGCTCATTCCTTAATGTTTTTCTTTGGTTTCTTCATTGTAGTGTACTAAGCATGCCTTCATGATCATGTGGCAACAAACGGGATGCAATTTGGAGCCCGAACGAAGATTTCGTAACTTTGGGTTTTGACTGGATATTAGAATCTGGCGGTAGGAATTTATAGTCACTTTATCACCTTTGTGTGTAAAATCCAACTGTTCATCATGTACGAGATTTGGACTCATGGTAGCCCCAAAATTTATGCACAGGATGAAATTAGTTTTGTATTGATCCGATGCGCGAGCACCATGAATTGGTTGTTTGAGTGAGTCATGTCACTACTGAATTTTTTGTAATTTCTTCACGAATTGGAAACTTCTTTCTCGCTTTTCTCCCTGCTCGGGCATCATCACGGGGTATACCACATGTAGAAACGTTCGCTTTGACAAGTTGAACACGCTCACAAAATTTGAGCACGATTTGACTTGGGACGACTGAGATATGGGCCCGAAAAGTCACTACCCGTGACTGTGGAAATAGTCACCTTTTTGGTGCAGGGTGGCCACATGGGAATAGTGTGCGGCTCCTCCTGTTTCTATGTGTTGCGCATAACTTCATCCTGGAGTATCCCATTAAGTCAAAACTTGACCCATAAGGGTTCGACCATGCCGGATTTAACAGCAGTGGTCTCATAGCAATTTGACGTACCGAAAATGTAGTTTCGGTTACAGGGTCCGTTTCAGGGTATTAGAGGCCATTTTTTTCGAAATTCTTTCTTTGTGTTCAGTGCCTTAGATATGTTTGATTGCGATGAAACTTAGCAGGTGGCCTTTTGATGTGCGTATGAAGATCTTGACAAGTTTTCGGCCAATTATGAGATTGTTGCAAATTCAACTATTTTGTCAGGCTTTAATGACCTACTTCCTTTTTATTCCGAACCAGCAACTAAGGTGTTGAAAAATATGTTCAAACAGTGCACTATGGTTTAAGGTCATATAGCTTGGACCGTGGTTAAGAAATTTAAAGTCATGCAACAAGGACCATGTAGTTTATGGTCAAGCAATTAAACCTCCGCTACAGATTTAAGGTCATATATAGTTGGGACTATGATGCTAAGTCTTTTATCGTCATGTGGCAAGGACGTGCACTACGGTTTAAGGTCATCTTGCTTTGGACCATAGCTGTGCAGTTTAAAGTCATGCAGCTAGAACCATACAGTTTAAGATCATGCAACTAGACCTCTACTATAGTTTAAGGTCATATAGTTTGGACCACGTAGTTTTAGGGTCATGCACCTAGACTAAGGCTGTGTAGTTTAAGGTCATGCACCACGGACCATGGTTGTGCAGTTTAGGGTCATGCTGGTAGGATTATCATTTGGGTCGCCATACGAGTGAAGCTCCATAGGGAATAGGTTTATGGATAGCTATCTGACTCCCTGGGGATAAAATGATTAAGGCTAGCAGGGGTTTAGGTGGAGAAGCAGACTTCACTAGGTATTAGGGGACAAGTATGACTTCCTAAAAGATGGAACTCCATGGGCTCATGAAAGGTAACCCGACTCTTCAGGATAGGGGCTTGGTGTAAGACTAACCAACAGGGGATTAAAGGGGTAAGCACGGCCCTTACTTCGTGGGGATCAATGGGCTGTAATACTGGTGTAATTCCTACTGGGTATGAGGGATAGTGGCTTGCTCATAACTCCATTGGGGATGACATGTTATGGGCTGAGTGCAACTTAATTGGGAATAGTGGTAAGGCACACACAGTGGCAACCAGGTTTGGCACACGTGGCACTAGAGCATGCATGATGGTAACATGAGGAGTGTAATGCACATGATAATAGTATTGACAAGTATGGATTTTTTAGCACAGGCGGAGGCGACACACGCGACGCGAGCATGCGCAATGGCAGCACACGTGGAGGTAAACTTCAGAACACAGGTGGTGTTAGGTCTCCATGGACACAACTAGTGCTAGGTCCTTTTGAACACAGTCGACGCCAAATCATTTAAAACAAAGATGGTGCTCAATGATGGAGAACACAGCTGGTGCTGGATCATTAACAACACACAGTCGACAATGTGTTGAGATTACACAGCCGACGATGACTCGTGTTTGGGTCTTGTGCCCGAGCCTGACCCGGTCTTGGCTTCTAACGATTGGGATTTCACGAGTGGTAATAAAGTGTATAAGGGCCCAGATCAGAGCTCGACTTGATCCAACCCATCGACGCTTGGTCTTCAAGACATGCTTGGCATTCCTGGCTTGTGAGGGGTACTTGGAAGAAGTGTGCCTATATAAAGGGTTAAACCCCATTTTTAATATTGTTCACCATGGGTAAATCGACTAAAGCATTTGAGTAGTGAGAGTGAGAGAGCTCCCGACAAGATTTTCATTCAGAGTGGTAAGGTGCCTCGATCTCCCCCTCCGGATCTGGATGATCAGGCAGCACGAGTCTCGGGTTTCGAGGGAAGACCCGGAACGTTTCTGAGATCTCTCTATCGGGAGCCTCGTTCAAGAGCAGGGGCAAGTGTTACCAACCGGTGAGAGAGGAATTTTAAAGGTGGGTTTGGGACTTACTCGGATTGACTCACGTGGACTCCCTCTTAGATCACGAAGAAAGCCCCAAGTAATGAATCTGGTTCGGAATCCCCTCCCTTGTCTCGTATTCTTTTTATTTTTTGCAATTACATACATATATGGAAAAGCTTATAAGATGGGTGCGTCAGACCTCACGCTTTTTCTCTTTGATCAATGTACACAAGAAGACGCATTCTAAAAGAAGAAGGGAAGAATGACGGGAGAGAGAAGAGTTCGATTGAGCGATAGGATCAAGCTGGCGAGTATTTGGTCTGACGTGGTAGTAAAATGGGCTCAGGACTATGACCGGCTCATGGGATTACTACTAGATGCCATTACCAATACCAACTAGCTAAGCACGATGGTTAGTCTGTCGTGGAAATAAAACGGACCAAGCAATTCTGACACAACAACATTACGACTAGATGACAGAACTTTCATGAGAGGCTTACCTCAGTCCCTTTTAGTCGAATGAAAGAATAGTAGAGTGGTGGTTATGGGGGAAAGAATGAAGTAAGAGAAGAAGGGAACTGACAGAGGGGGCAGAGTAAAAAAAAGAGGATAAAAGAGAGAGGGAAGAAAGATGCAGTTGATGCTGGACATTGCTGACTTTTTTAGAAGAGAAGAGAGAGAAAAGACAGTCGGCGCTAGGCTTCGCTGACTGTCAGAAGAGAAGAGACAACGAGAACCAACCAGTGCTAGGCTTTCACCGGTAATGACGGGAGAGAAGCAAGGGAGAGAGATCGAGGTGGCACTAGGCTTTACCGACTGTGACAAGAGAGGAGAGAGAAATCCAACAGGCTCTAGCGTTCGCTGACTGTTAGGGAAGAGAGAAGAGAGAAATCCAACTGGTGCTGGGGTTCACAAACTGTTAGGGAAGAGAAGAGAGAGAAATCCAACCGGTGCTGGGGTTCACCGACTATTAGCGAAGAGAGGAAAGAGAAATCCAACCCATATTGAGGTTCACTGTTAGGGAAGAGAGGAGAGAGAAAACCCACTCGATGCTGGGGATGGAAGAAGAAGCAGAGAGGGAAAACCCCACCCGGCGCTGGGGATGAAAGATCGGAGAGAGAGAGGAGAACCAATTGGTGCTTGGCTTGCACTAGTTGTAATGAGAGAGAGAGAGATATGAGAAGAGGGAAGGAGAGAGAAAGTTACCTGCTCGAAGGATACTAGCCCTTTTCTTCTCTCTCCTCTCTCTCTCTCAAAGATGTACTCACAGGCTCAAGCAGGAATGGAAATTTATATTGAATTATCAAAGAATGAACCGAGGGTCTTTTTACAATGAGGCAATGCCTATTTATATAGAATTGGGCCCAAACATGGGTGGACACTAAAAAATAACCCTAATTGAAGGTAATAACGATTTAATTGAATTTGAAGAATTCTAAAAATGGGTGCAAAAAGATTATTTTGGCCCTGCCTAATAACTCATGGAATTCTAGAACAGTCCCTACTACTGCTTGAGATCTTACATGATCTTTCATGGCAGACCTGGGGGTGTTCTGATGCCCGTTCGATCGAAAGATTATTGTTTTCTTGTTGGGCTCAGCATGACGATCATTTTGATACTAACTTCAAGCCATGAATCATGGTTTTGAGCGATGATCAGGAGACTTGAATCTTGGATGAATCTTGAAAACTTTGGATTGATTTTGTGCTCCTTCCTAGATGTTTCTTCATGAGTTCTTCAATGAATCACATTGAGCATGCCGTCACGATCGCATTGCAACAAACATAACTCGATTTCGTGTCCGGATGAAGATTTTGTCGTCTTTGAGTTTTTGGCCGGAATCTTGAAATCCGATGGCTAGAATTTACAGCAGCTTTGACACCTTCGTGTGTAAAATTCAACCGTTCATCTTACGTGAGGTTCAGGCCAGAGATAGTCTGGAACCTCGAGCGCATTGTAATTTGTTTCGTGCTGATCGGGTATGTGAGCGTCATGATCTGGCTGCTCGAACATGGATCAACGACTTTCATTTAGTTTTTCTCCCTACTCAGGCGTCATCACGAGGCGTACCACATATCGAATTACTCGTCTCGATGGAACGAACATGCTCACCAAATTTGGGAGCGATCTGACTTGGAACGAGTGAGTTACATGCACCAAAACGTTACTGCCCGTGACTGTAAAAACAACCACCTTTAATGGTGTTTTGATGGAGTGAGGCCACACAGGAATAGTGTGTGGCTTACCCCTTTTCGATATTTTACCCATAACTTTGTCTCGGAGTGACCGATTAAGCTAAAACTTGACCCATAGGGGTTTAAAACTGTGTTGAATCTAATGGTGGTGGTCCCTCGGCTATTTGACTCACCAAAATTATTGATCTAGTTATGGGTCCATTTCAGGGTGCTAGAGATCGATTTCCCTGAAATTGTTTCTTAGTGTTCACTGCCCTAGACATGTCTGATCACGACGAGACTTGGCAAGTGGGTTTTTGAAGTGATAACAAAGATCTTGACCAATTCTGGGGCCATTTTGAGACTATCCAAAATTTCCATTGTTTTATAGGCTTTATTGACCTGCTTCCTACCAAGGATCAAGGTGCTGAAAAATACGTTCAAGCAGCTTGTGCCACCTAATGTTGTGCTTCAAGAGAAGCGAGAAGGATAATCATTTGGAATGTTTCCTTCGTCTTTTACTTTTTCCCTTCCTAGCCACAGGACCATGTGAACGCCGAGGAGATTCACATAGCGGTGTAACTAGGATGCTCAAACGTAGGGATGCATTGTTCATAGATCCGTTTGTGGAGACTTTAGGGGGAGAAGAGATAAATTGGCAATACTATTTACTGCTACACTAAGTTTGCTTTTGACGATCAAAGTACCATTATGGGTCTCATCTACTGAGTCCAATCGTCGGCAGGCTCTATTAGTCGAGCCCAAAGGTCTGGTCATGCCAGCTAGGCGAGATGAAGTCTCTGGCAGGTTCCGCCCTGGCTTTGTCAGTTTCCTTCCTTGGCTAGGTTACTTTGTCACCTAAACATATGGAGAGAGATGTCCATAATGGAAGAAGGAGAGGGCATGCACATTTCATGCATTGGGGAGAAGGTCCATAAGAGAGGGAGAAGGCATACACATTTCATGCATTGGGGAGAAGGTCCATAAGAGAGGGAGAAGGCATGCACATTTCATGCATGGGGATAAGGTCCACAAGAGAAGAAGAAGGCATATACATTTCATGCATGGGGAGAAGGTCCATAAGAGAGGGAGAAGGCATGCACATTTCATGCATGGGGAGAAGGTCCATAACAAAAGGAGAAGGCATGTACATTTCATACATGGGGAGAGGGTCCTTGAATAAGGATGTTGACTGGGCAGGTTGTTACCCAACTTTGAAGAAGGGATGATGATTGGGAAGGTCATTAACCACGATTGAAGAAGGATGTTGACTGGGCAGGTTGTTACCTAGCTTTGATGAAGGGATGATGACTGGGCAAGTCGTTACTCAGAACTAAAGAGGGAGATCGATTGGGCAGGTCATTACCCAGCTTTGAAGAGCGGATGATGACTGGGCAGGTCATTACTTAGGACTGAAGAAGGATGTTGACTAGGCAGGTTGTTACCCCGCTTTGAAGAAGGGATGATGACCGGGCAGATCGTTACCCGGCTTCGAAGAAGGATATTGACTTGACAGGTTGTTACCCTGCACTGAAGAAGGATGTCGACTGGCCTACCTGTTCACCCAGGACTGAAGAAGGATGCCGACTTGACTGCTTTGTTACCTAGGACTGAAGAAGGATGTCCACTTGGCAACTTGTTCACCCAGGACTGAAGAAGGATGTAGACTAGGCTACTTTGTCACCTAGGACTGATGAAGGAAGATGAGGGATGATTTTAACGTCTACACCCTGTTGGACGTCTTGATATGAAGGGAGTGATAGCTGAGGCTGTCTGTGGAAGCGAATGTTGAACCAAGCTGATTTTATTTCTCCGAGCACCCTTTGCGGGTTTTCACTTAGATTGGGGAAGCAGCACCATAGAGACGGTTTTTACCAACTCATTTTTATTTTGGGCTCTTTTACCCGTTACCTTTCGGCCATGTCCACCCTGTTTGTGCATTTTTACTCATAATGCCCTTTCGGGTTTTCACCGTGTCTGGTTGCTTTCATTCACGGAGCTCTTTTACTCATGGTTTCATGACCTTTCCCGTCCTTCATTTTTACTAATGGAGTTCCCTTGTTAAGGTATACACCATGCCCGTTATTCTTTTCACTTTTTCTTTGTGAAGGCATGTTTTAAGATCATGCCTTCGGGACCTGCGCAAAGCAGTTTATCGTCATGAAGCTAGGACATGCATTATGGTTTAAGGTGATACGACTGGACCATGATGGTAATGAATGGCAGTCTATGAAGACCATGGAGTGAGTATGGTGGTGCTTTGACTCACTTGGGGAGATGGCTCGAGGCTACTTATGAAGGATGGATGATGTATGACATGTGAGCGGACATTCGATGACCCACTAACTTACAACAAGTTTGGATGGCAAGATGGTTTGCCGTTTTGTGAGTGCAGGTGAGACTCACTGTGGAATGACATATGGTGATAAAGTTAATGAACACACTGGGGTGTTATGAAATGGCATGCACACACTAACAAGTAGGTTAGGAATGGCGTCCGTGAAAGTGCACGTAAAGGCATGTGCACGTATGTGGGGTAAGTTTATGGTCATACCTCCTGGACATGTGCAAAGTAGGCTATTGTTATGCCAGCAGGATGTGCACCATGGTTAAAGGTCATACAGCTAGACCATGGTTATGCAGCTTAAAGTCATACAACTAGGACTGTGCAGTTTAAGGTCGTGCAAATAGACCTCCGCTATAGTTTAAGGTCATATAGTTTGGACCATGATGTTCAGCCTTTTATTATCATGAGACTAGGACGTGAACTATGGTTTAAGGTCAAACAGATGGACCGTGTCATGCAGTTTAAAGCCATACAACTAAAACTGAGTAGTTTTAAGGTCGTGCAACTAGACCTCCACTACAGTTTAAGGTCATATAGTTTGGACTATGGGGCTAAGCAGTTTATTTTTCATGGAGTATGGAACGCGCAGTTTAGGGTCGTGCAACAAGACCTCAGCTACAGTTAAAGGTCATATAGTATGGACCATGGAGTTTAAGGCTGTGCATTTAGACAACAACTATAGTTTAAGATCATATAGTTTGGACCATGGAGTTTAGGGTCATGCATCTAGACCACAGCTACAATTTAAGGTCATATAATTTGGACCATGGAGTTTAGTGTCATGCATCTAAACCATTGTGTGGGTCACCATGTAGGTGAAGCTCCATGGGGAACAGGTCTGTGGGTGGCAATCTGACTGCCTGGGGATAAAATGGTTACGGCCATACACAAGCAGAGGTCTCAGATGGAAATGGTGACCTGATGAAGGATGACCAACAGAGGCCGACCTCACTAAGGTTAAAGGAGGTAAGCGTATTCTCTAGGGTGAAAGATGAGACTCTATGGAAAATTTGCTTATGACAAATAATCCGGCTCCTTCGGAATAAGGTGTAACAATCCTAAAATTTCAAAAAAAAAAAAAAAAAAAAAAAGGAAAAACTATGCTTTTAAATAGGTGATGTTCTGTTTGAGTATGATGGTCCTTGGGGACCATCACTATTTTCAAAAGGTTTTGCCTTTGCCTTTGCCTTTACTTTTTCTTTTACCTGCTTTTGCCTCCTGCTGCTTGCAGCTGGCCACGTCCTTTAGCGAACGTGGTTTTCGTATGTTAAAAGCAGACGCTTAACCCGACACCTCAGGTATGAGGTAGAGCGTAATAAAATATTATAATAATACGTTCTAAGAATTTAAATAAGGGAGGTTAGCACTCCTACCCTAAAAAATTTTGAGATCTCTCTCTCTAGCCGAATTTTATCGAAGTTCCCTCTCAAATATTTGTGGGTAAGTGAAAAATAGTCTATTTCTAATAAATAGTGATATTTAGGTCTATGATCTTTATTTTATCAGTTTTATGTGTAAGTGACCTCATTGTTTCGAAAAATAATTCATTCTTTTTAAAAATAAAATGAAATAATTATTTCTGCTTATTATCATGAATTTTAGGCGCGATAAATTTTAAGCGCACGTGACCTCATTATCTTGAAAAATAATCTTTTTGATAAAAATTGTGATATTTTATCTATGTTAGAAATTTTGAATGCTGTAAATTAGAAAAATAAATTTATTTATTTTTCTTGTTAGTTATTAGAAATAAATGTGATATTTCTGCTTTTAGTAAAATTGTGATATTTCTTTCTACTGTTTTGAATATTTAGACATTGTAAAATTCATGTGCAAATGACTGCCTTATTATTTAAAAAAATTGACATTTTTGCAATTGATTATAGTATTGTTGTGAAATGTTTATTTGTGGATTGATATCCCATAAATTGTGATAATTCCGTATTCTTGAATTTTTATAAGAGTTTTTCTATACATATTAAATTGGCAATTATGCTAGAATGCCTTTACAAACTGCTACCTTTCTAAATTTGAGCCCAAAATATTTGATTGGTTATTTTTGAAATGTTATATAGAGTGATTGTTATTAATGGTTTAAGTGAAATTCATATTAATGATTTTAGTGATATGTTGAGC
>NW_006494789.1:6322848-6378902 GCF_000471905.2 Amborella trichopoda
TTATGCAATTATTGAAAGTGAAATTGTTGATGCATTTCTATTAATAGATCTCATTTTGGAAAATATTGATATCTCTCAATCATGATTATTTTTAGGATTATGATGATCACTTACTGAGTAGCCAAACTCATCAAACTATGGTAAACATTTTTTCAGGATAACTACCGATTCATTTTGAATGCTAGTCAACATCAACCTTGGAAGATACTGTTGTTGTGCTAGCTTTCTTTATTTACTATGTAAGACCTCGCCACTGTAAATTTGTCCTATCAATAGATGTATATATGTTTTGTCTGTCACATCTCAAGAATAACAGTACTGTAAATTCTTGGGGTGTGACATAAGGTCTCTTGGTATGAAGTTGACCCACTGGGGATTGTAAGGATAAACATAACTCCAACTCCATTAGGGATAATGAGTTGTGGTATGGGTGTAACTCGTAGTGGGGGATGAGGGGCGGCTATGGACTCCATTGGGGAGGTTACGATTTGAGTGCAACGGCCCGGCTGCAAGTCCATAGGGATGACGCATCACGGCTTGGGTGCAACTCTATTTGGCATATTCGAAGGGCATACACTGCTCCAGCCTTGAGTTGGTGACAATGGGCTGTTTGTAATACAGTTGGTGACAAGTGTAGCGATCATGGTTTCTTACGATTGTCGACCCGGAGCTGAGCTCTCAAAAACGAAACCGGCACTGGGTAGTAAAAAAATCAGCTGGCACAGGCCATGATGTTGTTTGAACATGACCGGTGCTAAGTCAACCGACGCTAAGGTGGTTCAAAACTCACCCATCACTAGTCAACTGACGCTAGGGTTGTTTTGAAGCTCACCCGGCGTTGGTCTACCGGTGCTAAGGTGGTTTGAAATTCACCCAGCACTGGACGATGGGCCGATGAGAGTTACCTCGAGCCTTGAGTCAAAGCCTGACCTGGCTCACTGTCGCTTGTTTTTCCTTGGGCACGACTGGAATTCTCAGTTTGTGAGGGGCATCCGAGGGTAGCGTAGTCTATATAAGGGGGTAAAAACCCTATTTTTCCCTCATTTTTACCAAGGGTAAAAAAAACTAAAAGTTTTCTTTAACTATGAGAAGAGGGTGGTCATTTGAAGTTTTGGTGAGCAGTAAGACTTCAACAAAAGTTTTGCAAGGAAGGTTCTTTGGCAGATTACAGGATTTCGACGATTTGGCAGGGAAGACCTTCGACGAGAAAACATTGCCAAGAATTCGGTGACGATGCTGGGAGAGCAGTGATGAAAGGCGAGTTCTTCGAGATGTTTTATGGAAAATAGAAGTGGTTTCATCTGTAAGTTTTCTGGTAGAAGAGGCGAGAAACGCTGAGCAAGTATTTTGGCATGTCTTGGGAGTTTCCTGGGAATTTTAAAGAGGTTTCCCAGTGTTGTGGTAACTTTCTGACACTCTTCGTAGTGTTGCAGAGGTTTCCAAGAACTTAGGGGAAGTTTGGAGAAGTTTCTTTGTGCGATTCTGGTGAAGTCTAGGACACAAGTCGTAAGCGATAAAGTTTTTTCCGTGCGTTTCTGACCGTGTGGTAGAAGTTTCGACGGAAGACAAATGGTCACAAGAGGTGGGTCGTATGATTGTAGGAGGTGAACCATCGTGGGGAATTATATGGTTGCTGGAGGTGAACCTTCACCCTTGGAAGTCATGTGATCATTAAAAGGATGCGAAAATTTAAGCTTTGTAAAAAGAGGAGTCTGGAGAGGCAAACATTCGTGATAGGGTCGGTGCTAACAGAAGTGAAACTGGCGCTAAGGTAACTGACGCTGATGATTTAGAGTGCTGATACAACATGTACCGACCCTCAAGCAAAAGAGCGAACACTAGGGGTTGGGCAAGCAACTGAAGCTATCCTTTGGAGGACCCAACCGGCACTGGCTTCAATCAGCACTGATCAACACGTGTGGCTTATCACAATGCGGAGAATGATGCTCGCATGCGTGGGTTAGTCAAGTGTGGGGTTTGCGACGTTCGGCGATGAGCTACATGCGACGATGTTCATGGGCTGGCAAAGACTGATGAAGGATGTGGTGTGGGCTATGGTACCTGTTGGAAACCAAATCCGGCAGTACGACAGTGGGGTCCAGGTTGTTTTTTGGAAGGGCATCCACTATGAACCAGGTGTACTTTCTACGTCGTACGCTCGATATACACGTCAGATGAGGTATCTGGCTTGTATGTTTGACATGCACATCGGATGGACTGAGGCTATCTTCTTGGAGTGGCTTTGCTTTGTCTTCTAGCATGTAACCATCCTCTTACTCATCAAATTAATTAAAGCTAACTCTTCAAATGGTTTCGTTTCTTCTTCATGAGGAGGACCTTTCTTCAGTGGATTTGCTTCTTCTTCATGAAGGGGGCCTCCCTTTCGTGGGTTTTCTTCTTCTTCATGAAAAGGGCCTTCCGTTCATGGGACAGGCATTTGTTTTTGCTTGTAATCGTGCTCTTACTCTCAGATGCAAGAACAAAAGTACAAGTTTTGGTTTGTAACCGTCCTCTTATCCTCAGACGCATGAGACTTGTAACCTCCTTAACAATGGGTTCTTGTAACTTGTAACTCATTTTTTTTTTTTAATGTAATAAAAAGAGTTAGAATTTTTTTTTGGACTATTTCGCATATTTTTGTGTTGAGTCCCTTTCTTTTGAATACACATCACGGATAATACTTCTTTAGGTACCGCCTGTTGATAGGGAGCATCACCTCCTCTCGATCAGGATGAGCGAATATGTAGGCTCTGTTAGGTGAGACCTTTTTTACTGTAAAGGGACCTTCCCACTTAGGCTCAAACTTCTCTTTACGCCGGCCATGCATCACAACAGGCCTATTGACAGCTAAGACTAGATCACCATGGGTGAACGAGAGAATCTTGACAGACTTATCACAAGTACTCTTCATTCTCCCTTGGTTAAGTTCAAGGTTTTGTTGAGCCTCTAGCCTCTTTCCATCGAGTGCATCCAATTCATGATACTAGAGCTTGACTCTCTCATCTTCGGTTATTCCTTGGTGATTAGCGACTCGCAGTGAAGGGATTTGTATTTCAAGAGGTAAAACTGCTTCACCCCCATAGACCAAAGAATAAGGAGTGGAATCAATAGAGTTTCAGGTAATAGTACGATAAGCTCACAGTGCTTCGAGAAGCTTCGCATGTCAATTCTTCCTTATTTTTTATACTGACTTCTTAAGGCATTGCACAGAGTCTTATTAAAAGCCTCAGGTAATCCATTTGCCTGAGGGTGGAACATAGTCTTGTACCTTCATTCAAAACCAAACTAATTAACTAAGAGATCAATGTGATGACTCCTAAATTGTGGGCCGTTGTCCGGTATAATCCGGTCTGGCACTCCAAATCGGTATATGATATGATGTCGAACAAAGTAGGCCACCGTCGTCCCAGGAACCCGCTTAAGGGGAACTACTTCAGCCCACTTAGAGAAGTAATCTGTTGCAGCTAGGATAAAAATATGGCAAATCGTGGAAGATCAATAGGCCCTACAATGTCTATACCCCATTGTGAGAAGGGCCATGACGCAACTGTAGGGTGTAAGGGCTCTAGAGGCTGGTGAACCAGGCTATAATGTATTTAGCATATTTGGCACTTTTTAGCATAGCTTAAGGAATCGGCTATCATGGAAGGCCAATAGTATCCAAACCTACGTATTCGTTCATAGAGCATAGGATCAGACTGCTGTAATCCACAGATGCCTGAGTGGACTTCTTCTAACACCTTACTTGCTTCTTGGATATCGATGCATGTAAGAAGAATGTCGTCAAACGACCATCTGAAGAGAGCATCCCCTTTGAGGAGGGTATAGTTGGTGGACATTCGACGTATGCTATTGCGTTTGACATGATATTCTGAGAGCATGCCATGGTTTAGGAAACTGGTGATGAGTTCTCTCCATTCTTCTACCTGCTGAATTTCTGCGCACATTGGGTCAAAGAATTCTGGTTCCTGATTTCACCCTTAGCTCCTTGACTATATGCTATTGCTTCTTCAATCATGATTACTTCTTTGGCTGATAGAAGTGCTCCAAATGGATAAGGGGGACACTCAGGGAAGATATTTATCTTGTCATCCGCATTGACCTTGGTTCTTAGTTCGATGTGCCTCCATTCTGCAACCCAAATAAGTGTGGGTCCTAATGAGGACAACTGAATTGTAGCGCTGAGTTTTGCAAGTGCATCAACCTACAAATTTAGCCTCCTGGGGATGTGACTCAAGGATACGTCTTCAAACTGGGATATATACGATTTTACAGTATTGTGTTAAGGCTTGAGAGTATCTTTTCTCAGATCATAGATCCCTCTGAGCTGCCCGATAACCAACTCAGAGTGGCCACAAATCTTAAGCTCCTCCAAGTCGAGATCGAAGGCTATCTCGATTCCAATTATAAGGGCCTGATATTCTGCCTCATTACGAGTACTGACTTTAGCAAGAGAGAAAGAAAGTGGCAATACTCCTCTTTTGGAGTCAGGAATACTGCTCTGGCCCTCGATCTGATTGGAAAGCTCTATCAAAGTAGAATTCCCACGCATGAACAAGGTTAGCACATAATACTTCTTCATTAGGGAGGTCGCTTGATAAAGGAGGTTTTTTCGGTACGGGGTGCGTCGCGAGAAAGCCAGCCAAGGCCTGGCCCTTGATGGCCTTCTGTAAAACATATATGATATCGAACTCCATCAGCAATAATGCCCACTTAGCAAGGCATCCCGAAAAGCATGGGCGTGCCATGAGAAGCTTTACAGGATCAGGTTTTGATATAATTTTTACTACTATGACCAAGCAAGTAATGGCGGAGTTTCTGTACTGTGAGGATCAAGGCTAGACACATCTTCTCTATTGGAGGATAATTCTTCTCGGCCCCCTAGATCCTGCGGCTGAGGTAATATAATGCAGTCTCTTTTCCCTCTTCATTGTTTTGTGCCAACAATGCTTTGAGTGACTCGTCTAAAGCAGTCATATATAGAATGAGAGGCTTTCCTAATATTAGTGTAGAGAGTACTGGAGGGTTGAGTAAATAATACTTAATGTCGTCAAGGGCTGCCTGACATGCTTCATCCCATATGAATGGTGTATCTTTACTTAGCAGGTGTGTAAAGCGTTTATAACGACCTAAGAGGTTCAAGATGAACCTGTGAATGTATGCCAGTTGCCCTTGAAGGGAGCGCAGTTCTCGAAGTGAAGTTGGTGACTGCATTTCTTGGATTGCCTCAATCTTAACTGGCTCAACTTCAAGCCCTCGATGACCGATGATGAATCCCAAGAATTTTACTGAACACATGCCAAAGCGCATTTCAACGGGTTCTTTTATAGCTGATGGAGACGCAAGTGCTTGAACACCTTTTCAAGATCTCTCATATGAGCATCCTTCTCTTTAGATTTTACCACAAAGTCATCCACATAACACTCCACCTCTTTGTGCATCATGTCTTGAAAAATGGTCGTCATTGCTCTCTGGTATGTGATTCCAACATTCTTTAATCCAAAATGCATCATTGCGTAATAGAAGACCCCTTTCAGAGTAAAGAATGTTGTCGGGCTCTATCCTTATCTGATTATACCCGGAGTAGTCATCCATGAAGGAAAAGATTTGGCAGTGAGTTGTAGAGTCAATGAGGATCTTAGTAAATGGCAACGAGAAGTCATCCTTGGGACAAGCGGTATTCAAATCGCGAAAGTCAATACAGACCCTGATTTGACCATTCTTCTTCTTGGCCAGAATGATATTTGCTAGCCATTTACAGTACTTGACTTCACCGATGAAACCTGCTTGTCTAAGATAGGTTATTTTGGCACTTATCTGCATCTCGAGATCAGGCCTGAGCCTTCTTTATTTATGTTTGACAAGTTTGATAGTCGGATCAATGTCGAGATGGTGAACAACGACTTGAGGGTCTAAACCAGAAATCTCATGATAATGCCAAGCAAAGATGTCTCGATTTTTACTCAAGAAGGTATTAAACTCCTCTTTCTCTTATGGGGACGTACTCGCTGGAATGAAGGTATGTATGGGATCTGCTTCGTCTCCAAGATTTATTTCTTCAAGTTTGTTAGTTGTGGCCTGACCACCTCCTTCCCATTCTTTTGGATCCTCTTGTAACTCTTCATCGTTGTTTTAAGAGATCTTTTGATCGACCTCAAGTGCAGAGACCCATGATCTTGACTTCTTTGTCTCTGATAGAGGTCCAGAATGGATTATAATTTCTGCATCTTCCCCCGTTTGAGGAATGGAAGGGTCTTCAATAAACAGGGATTGTTTCTCAGACTGCTGGAGTTCATCTTTGAGATTACAAGGAATTTGAGATTCAACGATTGTAGTGCAAGATGTATGCTAATGCAAATCACACGGCCTTTGAATAGCTATCTGCAATGTTTGGTCCATGGGGGTTGGTGCCTCACAGACTTGTATCATGTGGCAGGTTTCCTGAGAATAGAAACTTTGCCCCCTTGACTCTCTCAATCTCTACTCAAAGTTAGGCTCAGCTGGCCATTGAGGTTTCTTTAGCTTCGACTTATTACTCTTCTTTGTGGTAGGTGGCTCTGCCATAGCTTTAGCTGCCAGGGTATCAGCAACTGTTAGGAATCTTGCTGCCTGTGCTAGGGTCTTTCTCAATTGTTTATGTTGCGTCTTTGTTATGTTCAATCCCTCAAGTTCTCTATTGAGAGACTTGAAGTCCAAAAATATCATGGTTGTACCTGCAAGAGACGTAGATGAGGAAGAATGAGAAGCAGGAGAAGAAGGAGGAGTAGGGTTAAAGGTGGGGGACTTTTAAGGTTGTTCCCCTCTTCAGACCGATTTGGGCAGCTTTTTGCATCATCGCCAGAGTTGTACTGTTGCAGGAGGTCTTTTAGGTCTTTCCCTTGCTTAGATCACTAGGGAGTGTAACATCTTCACCCGCATCGGACGTTCGCTGAGTGGGAGATGGGGCGGGAACATCTTCTTGATAGGATGAAGAAGAAAGAAGGATTGTGTCGGGGATGAAGTCCAATAAAGTTGGTAATAGGAGAAGGGGCTTGACAAATTCCTGCTTGACTGTGGGTTGAGAGATTTTGTTTCTTCGACGAGCAGCCCTTCATTCCCATCTCTCTCTGGTTTTGTGAGATGATGTTTGATTGGTCCAGGGCTTACGATCCGCTCTAGTTTGGCAAACCGCTTCTCACCTTAGGGATGTGAGTCTGCTTCGTCCATGGTAGATTATCCATGGCTAGGAAGTCGAGGGTTCCGCAGAGTTTAGGTCACTGATAGGAAGGTCTTGCTTTGCGAGATCCTCTTTCTTTGATGGGGAAGTGTTTTGGGGATCACTTACAAGGAGGTTGTGAAATTCTTGACACTCTCACATCTTCTTTGCGAATATATCAAGGAAAGTTCTGCATTCTATCAAGTAATGACCTCTTATCTGATGGTATGGACACCAACGACCTTCAGTCCCCTTAACAAGGCTGAGAGGTTGCCTTGCCTACTTCAGTGTGATTATGCCTTCTTGAAGCATTATGATGAAGAAGGCATAGACGATACCAGGCAACTCTTCCTCCTCTTAGATGGTTACGACATCGGAGGCCTCAGCTACCCTCAAGGTCTTCTTTCAGTCTTCATGCTTATCTGACCCTTCTGAATCAGGGCCTCAATAATATTCTTCAGCGTGCAATAGTCATCTGTGGGATGATTGATCCTCCGATGGTAAGCACAATAATTCTCCTGAGTGTGAAGGCCAGATTGCGCAGGGAACCTAGTTTCTAAAAGCTAGATCATATTTTGTTCCAATAATAAAAGGAACAGTGCAGGGACCCATTCCTTCTCCAAGGGATAGAACCTGTTCTTATGCCTGATGAAATAACCACTCTGATTAAAGTTGGCTGGTGGAGGTACACGATTGTACGACCATTGCTGCTTGCCAGCCTGGGGTGCTACCTTTGCGGTGGTTACCCCTTTGGAGAGGTCCAAAGTTTAGGAGGGAGCCTTCTTTGAATCAGTGACCGTGACAACTGCACTAATTACCCCTTTCTGTTGGCTGCCCCCCCATGATGGCGTCACAAACTTTCTATGTGAACTGAGTTAGAGATCAACTCTGACATGGAGGTCGGATTAGTGGCTTCAACATGTAGAGCGATTTCAGGTCGTATGTTTCGCATGCAAGTTTGGACTGCTTCCTTCTCAAGCATAGGATTAGGGTGGCGGGAAGCCAAGTTTCTCCATCTTGATATGAATTGATCTTCGGGCTCATCATGTTCTTGAGTCAGGGTGAGAAGTTCTATGGTTTGAACCTCTCTCTCGACCTCATTGAAGCGTTGATAGCACAGATTCTTCATCTCCTCCCATGTATGCACCAAGTTTGGAAGAAGTCGAGCATACCATTGGAATGCTAGGCCATCGAGGGTCTCAATGAACTGTCGAAGAAGAAGTCTCCTGTCAACCGCTATTTCCCAACATGCTGCCTAGAAGTGGGCAATATGCAAATTTGGGGAGGTGGTTCCACTGCATAAGGGAAACTTCCCTTTCTTATAGTCTGAGGGATACGTCACCTAATCAATATAGGAGGGGTATGGTCTTTGATAAGTCTTTGCACCCTGTATCCCCTGAATTTGTCTGTTCTTTAGGCTATGGGTTACCATAGCATCAATATCTAACTGAGAGATCGGATGAGGGATAGAATTGCCTAGTGAGGTAGACGGTGGGGGTTGTCGTGGAGGTGCACCATTGGAGTGATGGGAATTGACCTCATGGTTAGCAGACTGGTATGCAACGTTAGTACGATTGATAATTTCCTTCATCGTGTGCACCGTATCCTCAAACTTGTTCATGCGATCCTCCTGCGCATCATCGGACTCGCTTACAACCATTACGCTGATCGTTTCTTGAGGGAAGTCAACGTTAGTGGCAGCTAAAGGCTTGCGACCTTTACGGGTCGTACTTGGTAGGTCAGTTAGTAGGGGGTAGCATGCCTTGAATGAACTCGACTCCTGTATGTGGTTAGCATTTAGACCAGTTCTCGACGGTCTTGGGACCATGGCCGCTGTGTGGCCGGGTCTTTTTCTGCGACAGTAACCACATCATAGGGCTCATAAAGCTCTTCTTCAGGCTTTGTCATGTGAAGAGGGTAAAAGGGATTTAGGCGAAGAGGGCCATCAAAATTAATTGTTTCAACCTCTTTGGTCTCCTCCCTAGTCAAAATTTACAGACCTCTGTCACGTTTATCCTTGAGGTTTTGCTAGACCTCGAGTCAAAATTGTGATCTAGGTCACGGCTGGTCAGCTCTTCTTACACTGGAGAGAGCTGTTTCCATCAAGTGCGGCAACGGATGAGGGCTAGGAAGTGGAGTCTTCTTTGGCCGAGGACGATGAAGGACTCCATCTTTCATGAGGTCCATGCCCTGAGCTCTCTTATGAGCTCCAGAGACATGACCTAAGTTATGGTGTTCGTTCAGGGCGGTACTCTTGGGGAAAGCCTTCGAGTACTATGGCTGATGGTGCATGTTCGATGAAGAAAGAGCAAGCAGGAGCAGAGTTGACTCATGAGGAGGTATGAGTTGAGGGTGAGAGGACTTCTAAGATGGCGACGCGTGTGCCCCCCTCAAAGAAGGATCTCAGGGGACCTAGGGGTCCAGCCGGGCTCGTGCAGGTGATAAGGCCTTATGAGGTCGAGCATTATGAGCAGGTGTGTGTAAGAGAACGGGTGCAGGCCTACCCCTTACAAGGTGTGCTTATTTGTGCATAGTAGGAGGACGAGGAGGCCATCTCTAGTGTACTTGGGTTGGCACAATAATAGCGTCACCCCATGCACTAAGATTCATATGAGTAACGTGCGCAGGACCTAGCCTTGGAAGGTTCGATCATGGACATGGACTCCGGGTAACAGAAGTTGCTCCGAGGTGTGGCTAGAGTGGGCGACCCACGTGCCTTGTGGTGTGTCTGAGGGGTGGACACCGTGGAGTTTCCACCTCTATGCATTGAGCCTCTAGGGATATAGACAAATGGTGTAGGAATGCGGGGGGTAGCCTTATGGCGACCCACAGAAGCAATGGCAACTCGCTTGCCTTTTGCAGAAAGGGACTGGGTAGCCTTTCGGCGTACCTCAAAAACACGGCTGGCACGTGACTTGCGGATGGCTGGGTGCATGCTGTGTGGGGCAACATAAGTGACGCCCATGCAAGGCACCTTGGTGGAGTTTCCACCAGAGCGAAGTGATGGGGAGTGAGGGACCTTCAAGTCCCTCCTCTTGCTGGTCCAGGTTAAGACCTGGGAGCTAGACAGGAGGTCTTTGCTCAATAAGAAGGTCGAGAACAAACTCGAAGGAACTTGTTCCTTAGGGACACTCTCGAATATGGGGATAAGAAAATCCCTGATCCCCATAAATGGAGTCGCCAAGCTAGTTAAGTGCCTCGATGTCGCCTTCCGGATCTAGATGATCGGGTGACATGCGTCTCGGGTTTCGATGGAAGATTTAAGACGTTTTGGAGATCTCTCTCTTGAGAACCTCGTTAGAGAATGAGGGAAGGTCTTACCAACCGGTGAGAAAGGTGGGTTCAGAACTTACTCAAGTTGGCTCATATGGGCGCCCTCTTAGATCACGAAGAAAGCCCTTCAGTAATGAAACTGGTTCGAAATCACCTCCCTTGGCTCGTATTCTTCTTATTTTCTGCAATTACACACATACATGGAAAAGGTTATAAGATGGGTGGGTCAGACCTGACCCTTTTCCTCTTTGATGAACATACACAAGCTGGCGCATTCAAAAAGAAGAAGGGAAGAAAGATGGCAGAGAGAAGAGTTTGACTGAGCGAGACGATCACGCTGGCGAATATTTAGCCTGACGTGGTAATAAAACGGGCTCGATACTAAGACTGGCTCATGGGATTACTATTAGACGTCATTACCAATACCAACTAGCTAAGCATGATGGTCAGTTTGTCGTGGCAATAAAACAGGCCAAGCAATTCTGACACGGCAACATTATGGCTAAACGACAGGACTTCCATGAGAGGCTAACCTCAATCCCTCATAGTCGAACGAAAGAATAGCAGAGTGGTGGTTATGGGGGAAAGAATGAAGTAAGAGGAAAAGGCAACATACATAGGGGGAGAAAAGACAGGAGGATAAACGACAGAGAGAAGAAAGATGCAATCGGAGCTGGACATTGCCGACTGTTTCAGAAGAGTAAGAGAGAGAAAAGACAGTTCGTGCTAGACTTCACCTACTGTCAAAAGAGAAGAGAGGAAGAGAACCAATCGGCACTAGGCTTTCACCAGTTGCAATAGGAAAGAAGCAAGGGAGAGAGATCAAGCCGGTGCTAGGCTTCACCGACTGTGACAAGTGAGGAGAGAGAAATCTAATAGGCATTAGGGTTTACCAACTGTTAGGGAAGAATGGAGAGAGAAATCCAACCAGCGCTAGGGTTTACCAATTGTTAGGGAAGAGAGGAGAAAGAAATCCAATCAGCGTTGCGGGTCATCGATTATTAAGGAAGAGAGGAGAGAGAAATCCAACCGGTGTTGGGGTTTACTTACTGTGAGGGAAGAGAGGAGAGAGAACACCCCACCCGATGTTGAAGATGAAAGAAGAAGAAGAGAGGGAAAACCCTACCCGACACTAAGGATGAAAGAGAGGAGAGACAAAGGAGAACCAACTAGCTTCAGGCTTGCGCTTGTAATGAGAGAGACAGAAAAAGAGGGGAGGAGAGAGAATGTTACATGTCCATAAGGTACCAACCCTTCTCTTCTCTCTCCAAGATGTACTCATAGGCTCAAGCAAGAAAAGAAAGTTCTATTGAATGATCAAAGAATGAACCGAGGGTCTTTTTGTAATGAGGCAGTGCCTGTTTATATAGAATTGGGCCCAAACATGGGTGGACACCCAAAAGTAACCCTAACTGAAGGTAATTACGATTTAATTGAATTTAAAGAAATTCTAAAATTGAGTGCAAAAAGAATATTTCCCCCCTGCCTAACAATGCGTGGACTTCCAGAATAGTCCCTATTGCTGCCCGAGATCTTGTGTGATCTTCCAAGGCTGACTTGGGGGTGTTCTGATGCCCGTTTGATCGAAAGATTATTGTTTTCTTATGCGGCTTGGCATGGCGATCACTTTGATATCAACTTCGAGCCATGAATCATGTTTTTGAGCCATAATCACGAGACTTGAATCTTGGATGAATCTTGAAAACTTTGGATCGATTGTATGATCATTCCTTGATGTTTCTTTAAGAATTCTTCACTGAGCATGCTGTCACGATCGCGTTTCAACAAACGTAACTTGATTTCGTGTCTAGATGAAGATTTTGTCGTCTTTGCGTTTTTGGCTGGAATGTTGATATCTGGGGGCTGCAATTTACAACAGCTTTGACTCCTTCGTGTGTTCAATCCAACCATTCATCATATATGATGATCGGACCAGAGATAGCCTCGGACCTCATGCACATAATGCAATTTGTTTCGTGTCGATCAAGTCTGCGAGCGCCGTGATCCGGCAACTCGAACGAGACGCGCTGCTGCTGAATTTTCTGAAATTTCCTTCATGGATTAGTGACTTTCATTTAGTTTTTCTCCCTACTCGGGCATCATCACGGGGCGTACCGCATATCTAGTTACTCGTCTCGAAGAGACAAACACGGTCCGTAAATTTAGGAGCGATCTGACTTGGAACGAGTGAGTTATAGGCCCCGAAAAGTGACTGCCCGTGATTGTAAAAACAACCACCTTTAATGGTGTTGTAATGGAGGGAGGCCACACGGGAATAGTGTGTGGTGTACCTCTTTTCGGCATTGTACTAATAAATTTGTCTCGGAGCGCTCGATTATACCAAAACTGGACCCATAGGGGTTTTCGATTGTCTTGGATCTAATGGTGGTGGTCCCATAGCTATTTGATGCACCAAAAGTATGACTTTAGTTACATGATCCTTGTTAGGGTGCTAGAGATTGATTTCGCTGAAATTGTTTCGTTGTATTCACTGCCCTAGACATGTCTGATCGTGATGAAACTTGGCAGGTGGTCTTTTGAAGTGCTAACAAAGATCTTGACCAATTTTGGGGCCATTTTGAGATTGTTGGGAATTTTCACTATTTTATAGGCTTTAATGACCTGCTTCTTACAAGGGACTAAGGTGCTTAAAAATACGTCCAAACAGAGTGTGCAAGGCACATTGAGTAAGATTTTGCCCAAGTTTGTCGACAAGAAGGAGAGAGCATTGGAAAGAACACCGCGCTTTTTTGAAGTTGCAGGAGTTTGTCGACAAGTGTAGCAAGGCAAGCAAGGGGTTTGCCGGGGAGCTTCAGAGATTCCAACAGTAGATTTGGGGGTACTTGACAGGAACAAAGGGGGAAGTTACAACAGAGGGCTGGCTGAAGACTTTAGTTGGGTTCTTGTAGGTTTCCAGCAGCACGCAAGAAGTGGAAAACGCCTCTCAGTGGGTTTCTGACAGAAGAGGGGAGTTCCCCGTTAAGAAACTTAATGGTCGCAGGAGTCAAATAGTCACTCGGAGAAAAAGGGTCACGTTGGGAATTCGATCCGTCACAGGAGGACAAGGGGTCATGGGAAGGTGTACAATGATCAGAGAGATGAAGGGTAGAGAGGAGGTGTCTCAAGAAGGTGCGCAGCCACTGGGAGACGAAGTGTCTTAGGCAACCGAAGGTTCATGAGAGCCGATGAAGCACAAGGTAACGAAGGGTCACTAGCAGGTGAGCAGTCGCGGTAGCGAGTGGCCTTGAAAACACAGTCGACGCTAGCTTTAGGATATGTAGCAAGTGTTGTGCCTCTTAAACACAGCTGCCACTAGCCTTAGGATACACAGCCGACACTGGGCCTCAGAAACACAGCCGACACTAGCTTTAGGATATGCAGCCGATGCTAATCTTACAATGTCGTAGTTTGTGCCTTGATCGCACGTGGCTAATATCATGATGCACCAGGCGTCAGTCATGAGCAGATTTTGCTTGCTCGATCTTTTGATGAATGATGATGAATTGTGTTCTACTATGATCATGCACAGTGATGACTGGGGTTGGTGAAAGGCGATGACCAATGGTAACGTCTGGCAGGTGGCCGGTGGTGCCTGTTGGAAGCCAAGTCCTCCAACACAACAGTGAAGTCCATGTTGTTCTGTGGAAGGGAACTCACTGTGAACAGGGTATTCTCTCCATCATATGTCTGTTCCTTACCAGAGAAGCCTGATTTGTATGTTTGATACACTCATCAGATGAATTGAGGCTGACTCGGAAATGGTTGGCTTCTTCATTTGGCCTGTAATCATCCTCTTTGAGAATATTCGATGGACACTGTTACCGCTCGACATGATCTTCCCAGATTCTACCATGCTTTAGAAAATTAATGATGAGCTTTCTCTGTTGGAAGGTATTTTTCATCAACATGGGGCCCCACTCAATAAAGCCTAACAAACAGTGGAAATTTTGGCAGTCTCAGAATAGCTTTGGAATCAGCCAAGATCTTCATGAGATCTCTCAAAAGTCTCGTACCATGTTTTGTCGCATTTCGACATGTCTAAGGTAGTGTAGACTGAGAAACAGTTTTGGCAGAATCAACCTTTAACACCCTGAAACGGCCCCTATAACTAAAGCTACATTTTTTACGTCTCAAACTACTGTGGGATGACCACCATTGGATCTAACATGGTCGAAAACCCCCAAGGGTCAAATTTCAACCCGAACTGACACTCCAAGAAGAAGTCATAGGTAAAAGAGTGAAACAAGAGGGGCCGCACGCTATTCCCGTGCGGCCACCCTTCAACTCCATGCCATGGAAAGGACAGTCACAACTAGTGACTTTTGATGCTCATATCTCACCCGTCCCAAGTCAGATTGCTCTCAAATTTGGTGAGCATGTTCATCTAGTCAAGACGAGCGATTCGATAAGTGGCACGCCCCATGACGACCCTCGCGCATGAAGAAAAGCTATAGTGAATTTGCTAATCCGTGAAGAAAGTGTTGGAAATTCAACAGCTTCGTGTCTCTCTCAATTGCTCCGAACATGCTGCTCGCAAGCCCAATCGATGCAAGAACAATTTCATTGTGAGCGTAGGGTCTCGGGCTATCACTTACCCGAACCCCGTACATGATGAACGGTCGGATTCTGCACACAAGCCTACAAAGCAACTGCAAAATTTCGTCGCCGAAATTCCAGATTCCTACAAAAATTCCAAAGTTGCTAAATCTTCATTCGGGCACGAAATTGAGCTGCGTTCGTTGCCTCCCTATCGAAACATCATGTTCATTGTAGTTCAGTGAAGAAATCATCGAAAAACATCAAGGAACGAGTGCACTACTGATCCAAAGTTTCAAGATCCACTCAAATTTCAAGTCACATTATCGTGCGCTAAAAATACGATCCATGGCTCGAAGTTCGTATAAAATCGATTTCCATATCGAGCCCTACAAGAAAACAATCATCTTACGATCAATCGGGCATCAGAACGACCCCAAGTCATCCATGCAAGATCACACAAGTTTTAAGGCAACACAGGGACTCTTCCAGAATTCCATGTATTGTTTGGAAGGGGAAAATCTATCATTTTGCATGTTATTTTCTAATTTCTTTTAATTCAATTTAATCTTAATTTTCAGTAATTATGGTTAGTTTTGATCATCCACCCATGTTTGGGGCAAATTCTATATATATGTACTAGCATTATACGTAAAAAAACACACACACACATGATCCATCTCCTTGCAAAAGAGAGTTTTTACTGAATAGTTTCTCTTTCTTCCCACTGTTGTGTCACGCTTGAGAGGGCGAGTGAGGTGAGAGAAACTTATGATCGGTACCTTTATGTTCGAGGTAAACCTTCTCTCTCATCGTTTTCTTTTCTTCTCTCTCTCCTCTTTTCTCTCTTCTTCTCTTTCTTCTTCTTCTTCCCCGTCTGAGCTCTCCTCAAAGGCCATGCATGTCTGTGGCAGTGCCATGCATGCCTCTCTGGTAGCCTCACAGACCACGCATGGTGATGGCACTTCCATGCACGCATCTCTTTCTCTCGAGCAAGGAGAGCGATCTCAAACCCCAGGTTCACCAGAAACTAGAGGTACAAGCTGCTAGATCATTTAGATCTAGAAGGTGAGATCAAGGCACCTAACCAGCTTGATGACTCCACTGAGGACTTACTATGCCTTTGTCTGTTCGCTCTTGCTTGACTAGTAGACTCTTTTACTTTCTGCACTTATTTCTATGGCATCTAGGTTGTTCAACCCTCTTATTTAGGTCGAGGATTTCCTAATCCCCGCACTCGTGGCTGTTCCGAGGAAACGAGCTGCTCAAGCCTCCTTCTGCACCCTCCTCCTGAGTTGGGACTCACGATCTAGCTCCCAGATTCTCACCTGGATTGGTGCAAGAAGGGACTTAAAGGTCCCTGCCTCCCTCCTTTCTCGTCCGGGTGGACTCTCCACCAAGGCCCCTTGCATGAGTAGCACACCTGCTGCCGTGCACCCTACTACTGGTAAGTCTACTACCAGTCACATTGCTGAGGCTCTTTGAAAGGCTTCTGCCATCATTCTCGCGAAAGGCAAGAAATTTGTTGTTGCTCCTGAGGTTCACCGAAACTTAACCCCTTATGCTCCTTCATCACCCCGAACCTCCACACCTAGACAGTCTGAAAATAGAGGTGAAGGTCGTGAGATCTCCACCCCTCGCACACACCCAAGGGCTCATGGTTCATCCACTCGACACTCATGTTACCTTGAGCTCGCATCTAGGGCTAGTCATTCTTGGGAAAAACCCTTCATGCGCCATGCATTTGCTTCCACAACCCGGGGCAATGCTAGCTCTGTGCCACCTCAGTACATGAGGGTTGACCATTCCGTCCTCCGTCACAGCACACACAGCTTCACCATGTGAGAGGTGGGCTTCTGCTCCACCCCTCACATACACAAGCTCGTTGAGTCTCGACCTCCTCAGGTCAGACTCATTGACAGAGCTCAGGTCGACCTCCAGGTTATCCAGACTGCTAACTCTAAAGGTGCACATGCACCGTCTTGGCAGGTTCCTTTCGGACCTCAACTTAGACAGAGTCGTGAACCAGCTCCTTCCTCATTCGCTCTCCAGACACCAGGTAACATATGCAAGCCCTGATACTCATAGGTCCACCCTAATAATACCATCTTGAGCCATCCTCGGGTCAGCCGTGCACGTGCACCCCACAATGGAACTCGGGGCAACGACCTGATGTCAAACAGAGGCCTCCAGCCTTCAAGGCAAAAACCCGGGCTGCCTTTCCTCTACGGACCCCGCTCCTTGCTCTAGGTCATTGACATGGCCCTTGTGTGTTTAAAGAAGGTGGGGTAGTCCAGGTCTCAGGCTCGGGTCTAGAGTGAAGTCCACAGCTGTCTCAGGTTTAAGCAGGAAAGAGGTCTTCAGATCCCAACCAAAGAAGCCTCCAAGGAAGTCGAGGCCACCACCTTTGATGACCTCCTGCCTCATAACCCCTTTCTTCCACTCCAAACTTCAAAGCCCAACCGAGTCCAAGAGTATTGCTTGGTCGTCACTACTCAGAAGCCACAGTCCCAAGACCGTCAAGAACCGCTCCACGCAAGATCGACATACAAGGCACGGGTCCAGTCGGGGCAGGATGAACCCCTCCAGATTGACTTGCCATGCACCACTCGCCGACTTCGACGGTCTGCTTTCTCGCCAATTTTTTGCCCTTCAGAAGAGACGGTCAATGTTATGGTCATCAATGACCCGGACTACGCTCAGAGAGCAGATGAACAAGTTTGAGGAAATGATACAAGCCATCGTTGGAAAGACAGAATGCCAAGAGGCCTCCATGTCCCCTTCTTCGACCGATCCCCTCCTTGTGAGGACATAGTTCATAGGCAAACTCCTCCATCAACCTTACAAGAAAGTTCTACCTCCCATGAGGTCTCCCAAACCAACATAGATGCTATGGTGGCCAATAGCGTCAAGAACAAGTTCTCAGTCATGCAGAAGATGCCTCTCTATCAAAAGTAGTACCCTTCATACATAAAGCAAGTACCCTTCCCTCCAAACTATCAAAAGGGGAAGCTCCCCTATTCAACGATACTACATCTCTGCACCAGCATACTGCTCACTTCTAGGCGGGCTGTCCAGAGACGGCAACTGACGGATGACTCCTCCTCCTCCATTTCATCGAAACTCTCGAAGGGTCAGCCTTCCAGTGGTATGCTCGGCTACCTCCCAACTCGATACACACATGGAAAGAGATGGAGCAGTTTTTCTACCAACGCTTCTATGAAATTCAAATGAACATGGAGACCATCGAACTCCACACCCTGATGGACGACCCTGGTGAGCCGGTTGACAAGTTCATTACTCGCTGGAGAGAGTTGGCGACCTTTCATGTCACTCCCATAACCGAGAAGGAAGCGGTCCAGACCTGTATACGGAACATGCTTCCTGAGATCGCTCAACATGTCGAGGCATCCAATCCACCCTCCACGTCAGAGCTCATCTCCAAGGCAGTTCATATTGAGGGACTATTCAAGCATCACGGCAACCCTCCTCACCAATCTACCAGCTCTATCTCCCGCTCAAACAGTCGGGGTAGTGAAAAGGCAGTAATCAGCACGCCTATCACCGTGGTCGACACCAAAGGTGCGGTTCCTCAAACCCTGGACCTTTCCAAAGCACAGGCGTCTCTGGCCTAGGGCAAGCAGCAGTCCTACAACAGCGTCCCGCCTCTTAAAAATTCTAGGCGAAATGACTATTGAGTCCTGCACCAGAATAAGGTTTACCCCTTAGACATAGAGTGGACACCTGCACTACTTCGATTGCTGCTAGAACAAAAAATGATACAATTGCCGGAGGCCAATACTACGGAGTCGACTGGACAAGAGGCAAACGAGAAGTACTGCGCCTATCATGGGAGGGTAAGCCACCCCACTTACGACTGCTATAAGCTCAACAACACAATCGAAGCCCTTATCAACAAGGGTCAAATAAAGCTTGAAGAGTTGAAAAGAGCATTCGGGGCAACTGAGCTTTCTCACATAGTCATGATTCAAGAGGACGATGGGGCACCCGGCATTCTTCGTGTGTTTTTCTCAATAATGTTCAAAGAAGGGCTCATCACCCCAAGCCGACAAGGCAGCTCAAGTACTTTGTCTCCAAGAACCGAGAACCTCTGGTGTGCTTATTATCAGATATGAGGTCATGATGTCAACGAATGCACTGGCTTCCACGAGCTCATGGTAAAAAAGATGCAGCAGTCTCCGGAAGTTCAAGGTAACTCAAAAGGACACCCTCGAGTCCCTCTTTCGCATGCGCAAGAAGTCCTCCTGACGCCAGCCCAAGGAAGCACTGAGCTAGACCCTCTGCAGGTCCTCTTCATGGTAATGCTTCAATAAGACCTTATCACTCCCAAGCTTGCTGGGCAGCTGACATGTCTTGCCCTGGGCACAAAAAAGCTCTGGTGCCCATAACACCAAGTATGGGGCCACAAAATCAACAAACGCTCTGGGTTCAAAGCTATAATGGTAGAGAAAGTCCAACAAGGCCACATCATTTGTGTAGTTTACCCGAAATGCATCCAAGATGTCGCTCCATCTGAAAGGAAGCCACACTACCGGCCTCTCCTGAGTATATGCCAACCCTTCAAAGCCTTCGACCTCTCAACCCTGAAAAGTCTACCATGGGCGGAGTAGGCTCAAATACTTGAAATGTTGGGCGGTCTATCATGCGAGGGCTACTCGATAGCCTGATAGGGCGGTCCAGACACTCCCTCAAGGATCCCAAAGGAGAC
The DNA here is from genome assembly GCF_000471905.2 of Amborella trichopoda. The sequence goes on from NW_006494789.1 coordinate 6,342,582, forward strand.
GGTAGGAACCTAGGTCGACCTGTCAAAGGAATCATCCTCCTCAGCCACAAGTTGAGGAAGAATTCCAAAAGCCCCTTACTCCACTACTGACCTTGCAAGACTCTATCCTAAGCGCAGCTCGCCTCATCCTTTCGTCTAATCAGACAAACATCCCTGAGTCACCAACAGCTCAGGATTCTCCCAATATGGCTGACAATGCTAAAAGCACCCCACTATAGTCAAACCTAAGGCAAGACGTAAAATTTCCCCTGGGCACGTCCAATGTCAGCGACACCGTAAAAAGCTACCCGAAACGTTTTAACCCTTCTTCTCCTCCCTCCTCTTCTATGTTCTCCACAGGGGCAGCTCGACAGTGCCTTGACTTCGACATTCTAAAGAAAGAGTTCAGAGACACCAGCCTCACCCAGCCATAGCAAGAGCGCCTTAGTGAGATGCTGGCCCAGGCAACTTGATTCTCAATGGCTGCCAACGCCTTATCAACCTGAGCATAGTCTGAGTCATCTTTAGGATCTTGTTCCAAAGAGGCCTCCCACATGCTGTAAATCATGGAGGTACCAGCTAGCACGGTGTGAATAAGTCTAAGATCGGGAAAGAAGCTACAACCCATACCTTGAAAGCTCAAGGCCCTCAAGTTTCTTGATCCTCCGCTTTCCCCCATATCTCAACCTCAAATCTCTGCATCCCTAATACAATCTCTTATTGCTTCCTCATCAACCCACACCGCACCGGCAAAACAACAAAGTCAGCCAGTGCCACAAACCAAACTTCAAACAAAACCTGTTCCTAGACCTACCCTACCGCCCACACCAGTGACAAGATTAGGAACACAAAAGACTTATGAGGAAAAAGTGAAATATGACGTGCTTGGGAACCTGAGAAATCTTCTAGCCCTTCTGAGTATCTATGATGCCCTCCTGCTATCTAGATACTACCGTATGACTCTGGTTCAAGCTCTTTCTAACTCAGAGGTGTACGAGACTGAAGTGGAACCTATTCAAGTTGACCCGGCCATCTTGAGTAGGTTCTTGACAATCTCTTTTTCTGAAGACGACCTTCAAATGGGAGGCAAATTCCACAATTGCCCCCTCATCATGAAAGGTGAACTTCACGCCTACCCTCTTAATCGGATCATGCTAGACGGAGGGTCAGCAGTCAACCTGATCCTAAGAGGGATCCGCACAAGATTGGAATTAGGGTCTGACGACCTCACGCGTACCCACATTGCTGTTCAAGGGTTTAACCAATCAAGAGAAAAGCCGGCCAGCACAGTGTGCCTTCATCTCAAGATTGTTGATCTCAACGATTACACCCAATTTCATGTAATCGACATCGATACGTTCTGCTTGGTCATCCTTGGCTTCACGGTCTTTCCACACTCCACTAATGCTTCAAGTACAGTCGAGATGGAAGGCAACACACAGTCTATGCTGACCAAAGATCATTCCTTGTTGCTGAGACTCACTATGCCGACGCCAAGTATTATTTCACAGACCTTCCAGCGTCAAAAAAGTCAAAGCATGATGACTTGAAGCCTGTGAGAGAGAAATGACCTTCGTCGCATGATGACGTTGAGGATCGAATGATCACATAAATGTTCAAAGAAGAGGAAAGACAAGGCAAGATCCTCCCCTTGACCCCTATCCCCCCAAGCATACCTTGCCACCGCTCCGAGGTCATGGTATCCTCTCTTGAAGACAAAGCTCCCCCCTCGACTTCTACTCCGCCATGATGAAATGGCAAGCTAGAAGCAGCCCCTGATCCTGACGAAGCCCCGAAAGTTGACCTTCTGGCATCAAGGGTAACCTATACATCGGACCAACAAAAGGTCCTGCATATCCCCATATCTCTTCTAGAAGCAGAACTGGTATACCAACCACCAAGGAAGGTACTCCAAGTTTCTGTCTCCATGAACAAAGGGAGCATCAGCAGCAAAAAGAAAGTCCTACACTTCCCCAGGGTTCTTGAAGAAGTATAGGCAGACAAGAGCCATCCCTCTAGCTCCCAAGAATAAGACCCCATGGAAGAGCTAAGAAGTGAGGTTCATAACCTCAAGAGCCAATTGGAGGTCATGCGTATTGCTTCAAAGCACATAAAGTGGTTTGTCCCTAAGACTAAGACTTACAATGAGGTCAATACCGGTGCACCTCGAATCAAAGCCAAAGCTCCCCCTGACTGGAGCATTTACAGCCAGCAATAGACACAGCAGGTTGCCACAAGGCAAAGCAAGGTGTGGGATATTCTTTTTCATCTCACACTAACAAAGGATGAAAGAAATAAAGTAGAAGATGACAGAAGAGCGAAAGACATGTCGCATAACACTCTAAACAAAAAGTGGAATTTCATTCATAAAACAAAAAATTCATACAATTGTTGACATTATCAATACCAAGAATTAGTGTACAAAGAGTTTTAAACGAGAGCGTTCACTCAAACCTTAAGACTAAGCGTATAATGGTTTGTTGTATCCACTTGATTCCATCCTTCAGGGTTGCCACATGAAGGAGGGCAAACTTTTTGATTAAAGGAGGATATTCCTCACGTACCAACTGAGGAGAGAGTGGGTCTTTTCCTACCTCACGGGCCACAACAAGCAAGATTTCTAAATTGTTGATGCTACATTCTAGAATCGCCATGTCATTCTTGCTCTCAAAACATGTGATTTCTTTAACAATCGAAGGAACCTCCGAAGGCAAGATCTCGAAATATGGGTGAACGAACTGACGCATTAGAAAGTTGGTTCTAAGGTTACCCAAGTGTGCCACAGCGGAATCAATGACAGTCAAAGGTCCAGGAAAGAACTTAAGTAATAATAGAGGGATATTTCTCAATAGAAGCTGATTCTTCTAAAGACAAAACTTCCCGAGCCTGTCCAGCCATTTCAGTCAGCTTCATTTTGAACAAGTTTGTGCAAGGAACCTCGAAGTCTAAAGGGTTTTCTATCAGCTTCTTCGCCAGAGTGCGGAACATGAGCAGCTCAAAGAGAGAAGCCTAGCTGAAAAGTTGATAAGCAGCTCTAAGAAGATCATGTCCATTATCTACAAAAACATTACAGCGATTGATCTTGGTGAGTTGTGAAGGGAAAGGAATCATGGCCTGCGAAACAACAAAGCCTCCCTGAATGCACCAGACAAGAGGATGAATAACTTGTCCCAAAAGGGAAGTGACTACAAAAGCTGAGCCTATGATAGGTTACCTTCGAGCGGAAGATGCACGCCCCCTTCTCAAGATGGCAAGAGGGATCGCCTTGTTGCCCATGATTATCAAGTCATACTCGCTCTCACCTTAAAAAATAGGAGGTTGAGGAGAGGGATGCTATTCATTCTCAGTAGTAAGAGGCTCATCATCCTTAATAACCATAAGGTCCCTACTTGAAGAAGCCTGCCTCCTAGCAGCTTTAGAAGCTTTGGCTGATCAACGAGAAGACTTTTGTCGGAGGACACTAATTATCGCCAAGGTCAGGACTACCACCGTCTGCCACTAGGAGGGAATCTCCGCCTCGTAATCAACCGAGGGTTATCATCGTTCCACAACCATGGCGTGTTAATGCCTCGCTCTAGCTGTCATTATGCATCGAATGTGTGTCCCTTGAAATCTGGGCATGTCACTTGACACTTGCGCGTGGCCTGTCACCACGCGCAGAGGAAGACCATTCGCCGTCCCACAACCCTCCAATCATTATGGTCCTACAACCCTTTGGATTCCTACCTGTGTTTCTCCTATCCACCAGGAATCCACTCCAAACCACCAGAAGTCCCCGGAAGACTTCCTTGCAACCCTGCAGATGTTCCCTTCCCCCTGGTTTCCCACTTCAGCACTTCACCAAAGCTCATCGAAATTCCACTGAGTTTTCGGTGAGCCCAATGCAACTCCTTCTCTTTCTCTTTCAACAACCAGAGAACTGACAGATCCCTCTGAACTCTCTACGACCTCCTCAGTAGTAAAACAACTAGAGGAGCACTCAAACCCCGATGGGAAACCTCTGTAAATCCTGCTAAGGCCTTGAGAAGTTGTGTTCCTTTCCTTGCTCAGAAAGCTTTGCAACTTGTCGAAAAACATTCGCAATCACCCTGCGAAGCTTCGAAGTTCTTGAAGCTCACCAGAAAAACTCCTAAGGGCCTATCTCTACAAGTTTTGGCAAGAAATTTTCTGTCAAAAAATCCTATGCCAAAGGCTCTAGCGCTCTCTCTAAAAATTATTTTACCCATTGGTAAAATAGTGAATGGGGTTTTCCCCATTTTTATATCCAGTGATGCCGCAAACTTCCCTCGATAAACATGAAATGACATTCCAGTCCCTAGTTCTTGAGGGCAGTAAGACCAGGCAGGGTCAGGTCAAGCCCGAGACCCGAAAGGGTCATCACTGCAAGCTTCATTCAAAGGTTAGCATTGTGCTCTTCGTCAGAGGACTATCGCCGCATGCCTCGTCTGGAGGCTATCGCCAAACGCCTCGTCAAGGGTCATCTCTGCATGCCTCATTAAGGGGTCATCGCTGCACACCTCGTCAAGAGATCAACGCCGCATGTTTTGTTGGGAGCTACCATCGCATGCTTCACTAAGAGGCCTAATGCCACATGTGCCATCCGACACTTAGTGGCACATGCGTGTCATGGCACTCTCAACTTGACCATCATCCTGTACTATTAGGAAGTTCATCCCCTGCGCCACTGCCTCACTCCTCAGGGAGTCCAGTCTCCGGTGACAGCTCTACTCCCCATGGAGTCACATTCCCTCACCACACCATGGTCCATGCTACATGACCTTAAACTGTACAACGGTGGTCAAGTTGCATGACCTTAAACTGCAAGGTCCAAACTATATGACCTTAAACTATAGCGGTGGTCTAGTTGCACGACCTTAAACTGCGTAGCCCTCGTTTCATGACTCTAAACTGTAGCGGTGGTCTAGTTGCACGATCTTAAACTGCAAGGTCAAAACTGTATGACCTTAAACTGTAGCAGTGGTCTAGTTGCACGACCTTAAACTGCATAGTCCACGTTTCATGACTCTAAATATTAGCGAAGGTCTTGTTGCTCAACCTTAAACTGTAGCGGAGGTCTAGTTGTATGACCTTAAACTGCATAGTCCTAACTACATGAATTTAAACTTCATAGCCACAGTTCGAGCTACAAGACGCTAAAAAGTGTAACTCACAGCACGATAAATGGCCCATGCACACAGCTCTGGCCGAGAGATAGACCACAGCTTCACTAAAAGGGTATCTCAGCAATATCCCCAGTGGAATTAGATGCAAGCAGGGGTCGTACCTACCCCCTTAAACCTCAATGGGTGCATTTCGCACCATCATCTCAATAAGGGGTGACCCGCTATCCCTAGGGAGCTAGAGCCACCCTTATCCCTTCAACCCTCAATGAGGTTCATCTGTGCTCTGGCCTATCATCCTCAATGGAGTAATGTACACCCCATTGCTCATTATCCTCATGGAGTTACACTGGCCCTCCTACCCCGCAGTGAAATCTCTTATGTCTGCCACTCCTCGAGTGTTGCCATCTCCATTTAAAACCTCTCTTCTTGTGTATAGCCTTAACCACCTTTATCCCTAAGAGTTTGATGGCTATCCACAACTCATTCCCCTTGAAGCTTTACCTACATGATGACCCACAAACTGGTCCGTGCTGCACGACCTTAAACTGCATAGCTATGGTCCGTACTGCATGACCTTAAACTACACAACCATGGTCAAAACTATATGACCTTAAACATAGCCGGGGTTTCATTACACAAACTTAAACTGTATGGTCCTAGTTACATGACTTTAAACTGCACAACCACGGTCCAAGCTATATGACCTTGAACCATAGTGCTCGTCCTTGCCCCATGATGTTAAACTGCTTTGCTCAGGTCCAGAAGGCATGACCTTAAAGATGCCCCCACATACACTCACTTCGCACACGTCTTCCCTAACTGACCCGTTTGTATGCGCACTCCACCTCCATTTCCTCCTTGGTGAGTCTACATACGCGCACACATACCCTTTACGTGCATCTTCACGCACGCCTTCCCTAGCCGGCCCATTCATGTGCATGCACTACCTTCACCATCATTACCATCCATCCCTCAATGATTCTTACCTATGCTCACCAAATGGTGAACCCTTATGAAAGCCATACTTGCCGTCAGCTAGTTGGTCACCATTTCTGACCCACCATCCGACGATCATCAACACTTCACAAGCTCTCCAAGTGAGTTGAAAGTCATCAACAAGCTCACTCTATGGCCTTAACAAATTGCCATTCATCATCACTATGGTGTAGCTGTATGACCCTAAACTATAATGCATGTCTTGACCGCATGACATTAAAGGGCTTCACACGGGTCTTGATGGCATGACCTTAAACACTCCTTCTCAAAAAAGAAAAACTGGGCGTGGTGTACAGCTAGACAAGAGAACGCCATGAGTAAAAATGATGGACAAGTATGGTCACGAAACCATGAGTAAGAGAGTTCTATGGAAAACAAAATCCAGGCACAATGAAAACCCAGAAAGGCCATCGTGAGCAAAAAAGGATGAAAAGTGTTGACATGAACGCAGGTCATGAGTGAAAGAGCCTAGAAATAACAGGAGTTTGCGAAAACCATCTTCACATTGCCACTTCCCCTGTTCAAGTGAAAACCCATAAAAGGTTGCTTGGATCGATAAGACAAGATGGTGCATGGCTGCCGCCTCAGCCGACGTCCAAATTCTAGATAGTCAAGATTCTGACTAATGAGGTCTACCCAAAATCCTCAAAATCCAACATTTAATTGCAGCATCAGATGGCTCGTCAGAGAGTGAGAGCGCTCGTTAAGGGGTGAGAGCCGCATAAGATCTCCCAAGAACATGGCTCATCAGGGAGTAAGAGCTGCATATGATCTCCCAAGAACATGCCTCATCAAGGGGTGAGAGCAGCATAAGATCCCTGACGTTTCAACATGTCCCATCAGGGAGTGAGAGCTACATAAAATCTCTCAACCATCATGGCTCATCAAGGGGTGAGAGCCGCATAAGTTCCCCCATGTTTCAACATAGCTGATCAGGGAGTGAGAGACGAATAATATCTCCCATCAATCATGGCTCATTACGGGGTGAGAGCCGCATAAGATTCCCCACATTTCAACATGGCTCATAAGGGAGTGAGAGCTGCATAAGATCTCCCCAATTCAACAATAAGAAGAGTCCTTGAGGGTGAGGACGATGACTAAAAGATCCCTTCGAAAATGCTAAGGAGGATCACAAAGGCAAGAAACAGATGAAGCCATGGTCTAACCTACCACAGGCTTCATGCTACGTCTAGTCAAAACCCCCTAGCTTTCATGGGACCAGACTTTTAGGATGGGTCAAAAGCCCCCAACTGGATCCTGCTAGACGGTACCTACAGAGATACCCTGAGCATCAAAAGCAAACCTTGTGTAGTAGCAAACAATGTTAACCAAAGGTTCGTAGCATTTGACCTTAAAAAAAAAGGCCTGGTAGTCCCTTGAGGGTGAGGACTTCTACAAAATCCCTGCAAATTCTTGAATGATTACACCTCTTGATTCTCTCAAAGCACAACATTTGACGGGCCATGCTGTAGGAAGGTATTTGTCTTCAACATGAGGACCCCACTCAATAAAGCTTAGCAAATAGTGGAACTTTCAGTAGTCTCAGAGTAACCCTAAAATCAGTCAAGATCTTCATGAGGTCTGTCAAAAGTTTCCTGCCACTTTTTGTTGCATTCCGACATGTCTAAGGCAGTGCAGATTATGAAACAGCTCCTGAAGAATCGACCTCTCGCACCCTGAAACGGCCCCTATAACTAGAGCTACATTTTTATGCCTCAAACTAATCTGGGACCACCACCATTAGATTTGCCACAGTCGAAAGCCCTCAGGGGTCAAATTTCAACCTGAACGGACACTCTAAGAAGAAGTTATAGATAAAAGAGTGAAACAGGAGGGGCCATATGCTATTCCCGTGCGGCCACCCTGCAACTCCACGCCATGGAAGGGATAGTCACGACCAGTGGATTTCGATGCTCATATCTCACCCATCCTAAGTCAGATCGCATTCAAATTTGGAGAGCATGTTTGTCTAATCAAGACGAGTGATTCGATATGTGGAACTCCCCATGATGACACCCGAACGTGAAAAAAAGTTAAAGAGAAGTTGTTGATCTGTGAAGAAAGGGCAGGAAATTCAGCAGCATCATGTCTTGCTCAAACGGCTGGATCACGCTGCTCATGAGCTCGGTCGACGTGAGACCAAATCCATTGCGGCCGTAAGGTCTTGGGCTATCACTAACTCGATGCCCCGTACATGATGAATGGTAGGATTCTGCATATGAAGCCGATGAAGCAACTGCAAATTCTGTCGCCAAAATTCTTGATTCTAGCCAAAATTCCAAAGTTGCGAAATCTTCGTTCGGGCATAAAATCGAGCTGCATTTGTTGCCCCGCAATCGTAAAGGTATGCTCAGTGTAGTTCAGCAATAAAATCACTGAAAAATATCAAGGAATGAGTACACGATCGATCCGAAGTTTCATGATCTACTCAAATTTCAAGTCACATGATCGTGTACTAAAAACACGATCCATGGCTTGAAGTTGGTATCAAATCAATTGCCATATCGAACTCCACAAGAAAACAATCATCTTATGATCAATCGGGCATCAAAACGACCTCGGATCATCCATATAAGATCACGCAAGTTCTAAGGCAACACAGGGACGGTTTCAGAATTTCAAGAATTGTTAGAAAGGGGCAAGTCTATCATTTTGCACTCTATTTCCTAATTTCTTTTAATTCAATTTAATCTTAATTTGCAGCAATTAAGGTTACTTTTGATCATCCACCCATGTTTGGGGCAAATTCTATATATACGCACCAGCATTACACGTAGGATAGACACACACACAAGATCAATCTCCTTGTAAAAGAGAAAGTTTTTACTGAATATAGTTTCTCTTTCTTCCCACTGTTGTGTCACACTTGAGAGAGAGAGTGAGGTGAGAGAAACTTTTGATTGGTACCCCTAGTTGAGAAGTAAACCTTCTCTCTCTTCTTTTCTTTTCTCCTCTCTCTCCTCTTTTCTCTCTTCTTCTCTTTCTTCTTCTTGTTCCCCAGCTGAGCTCTCCTCAGAGGCCATGCACGATAGTGGCAGTATTGTGCATGCCTCTCTGACAGCCTCAGAGGTCACACATGGCGATGATAGTTCCATGTGCGCATCTCTTTGTCCCTCTATTCTATCTCTTTTGCGAGGCCTACAAACGGTGCTGCTCATTGTTGTTTGCAAACGTTTCCTAAGAGCCTCAATGAAGGACGTGAGTAATGAAGCCTATCACCGCCCTCAGGGGCTTCACTCTGTCGCGTGACTGTTGCAGACGACAATACCCACCGCCGTCAACAAAGGGTCAAGGTAGTACTCATCGCGGGGCATTGGCTTCTTCCACTCTTCCCTACGCCCATCGTCGTGCGCCCTACTAGAAGTAATCGCCACGAAACCTATGAGAAGTTATCATCGTGAGCCTTGTTAGAAGCCATCACTGTTCACTAGGGACGTGTCGCCTCCTCGTGCTGCCAACGACCCACTGCCTTTTGGATTCTTCCTCCCTCTATCATCTCTCTCTCTTCTCTTCATTCTATTCTCTTTTAACTTGACTGAGGGAAGATCTATCTTAGCACCACCATCTCGATCTCGATTTTGAGTAGTATTGTTGCCATGCTGGTCTCAAGGACCTTGCCCATCTTGCTATCACTCCGAGTCGATAATTGTCTGGATGTCATGCTAGCTTCGCCTCTCCGTCGAGCTTTTCTTCCCTTTTCTATCTTTATCTAAAACTTTACATTTCATCATGCTCTCACATGAACATACATTGCCCTAAGAAAAGGGTGGGTCTCCTTGACCCACTTGTCTTACAAATTAACCATAGAAGTATTGTGTAGAAAACAAGAGGATTGCAGGTCAAGGGAGCCGATTCTTAACTAGCTAAAGCAGCTCGGAGCTTTCTTCATCATCTAAGAGGGCACCCACGTGAGCCAGCCCCAGTAAATATTGAACCCACCTAAAATTCATCTCTCATCGGTTGGTATACCTGCCCTTGCTCTTGAGCAAGGTTATGAGAGAGCGATCTAAAACCCCGGGTTCATCCGAAACCCGAGGTACGTGTCGTCAGATCATCTAGATCTAGAAGGCGAAATCGACGTACTTAACCACTCTCCAAACTTCTACCTATTAGATTTCCCCACATATTGGGTCGAAGTACTCCAGTTCCTAATTTTGAACCTTAGCTTCCTGACTCCATGACATTTCATGTTCAGTCTTAATAACTTCTTTGAGCGATAGATGTGCTCTGAACAGATAAGAAGGGTACTCAAGGAAACAATTTCTCTCATCATCTGCGTCTACCTCAGTTCTTATTTCAATGCGTCTCCACTCTGCCACCTAGACAAGTGTGGCCCTTGGTGGGTATAATTGAATTGTAGCCCCGAGTTTTGGAAGTGCGTCAGCCTTTGAGTTTAGCCTCTTAGGGATGTGACTCAAGGACACATCCTCAAACTGGTACATATACGATTTTGCAGTACAATGATATGGCTTGAGAGTGTCTTTTCTCATGTCATATACCTTTGAAGCTGGAAAATGACCAACTCAAATTTGTCATAGATCTTGAGTTGCTCCAAGTCTAGATCAAAGGATATTTCCAATCCAATTATAAGGGCTTGATATTATGCCTCATTATGGGAACCATCCTCTGTGTGAGAGAGAGAAAGTGGCAATACTCCCCCTTTCGAAGTCAGGAATACCACTCTGGTGCCTCCTCGATCAGATTGGAAAGCTCCGTCGAAGTACATTTCCCATACATGAGCAAACTCTGCACATAATACTTCTTCATCAAGGAGATCACTTGATAAAGGAGATTCTGCTGGTACAGGATGTGCTGCGAGAAAATCGGCCAAAGCCAGGTCCTTGATGGCCTTTTGTGAGACATACGTGATGTCAAATTCCACCAATAATAACGCCCACTTAGCAAGGCGTCCTGACAATCATGGACGTGTCATGAGAAACTTTACAGGATCTATTTTTTATATAAGTTTCACTTCATGACCAAGCAAGTAGTGATGAAGTTTTTGTAATGCGAAGATTAGGGCAAGGCACATCTTCTCTACAGGGGCAAAATTCTTCTCAGCCCCTTGCAACCTGTGGTTGAGATAGTACAGTGCAGTTTCTTTTCCCTCAATATTGTTTTGTGCCAACTATGTCCCGAGTGACTCGTCCAGAGCGGTCACATATAGGATGAGAGATTTTCCCAAGAATGGTATAGAGAGCACTGGAGGGTTGAGTAAATATTGTTTGATGTCATCAAGGGCTGCCTGACATGCCTCATCCCAGATGAATGATGCGTCTTCTTTAACATGTGCAGAAAGGGTTTACAATGGCCTGAGAGATATGAGATGAACCTGCGGATGTACGCGAGCTGCCCTTGAAGAGAGTGCAGTTCTCGCAGTGTAGTTGGTGACAACATTTCTTGGATTCTTTGATCTTGATAGGTTCAAGTTCAATCCCTCGTTGTCTAACAATGAACCCCAAGAACTTTCTTGAACGCATGCCATAAGCACATTTTAGTATATTCATTTTGAGCTGATGAAAGCGTAATCCCTCGAACACCTTTTCAAGGTCTCTCATATGAGAGTCTTTCTTTAAGGATTTAACCACCAAGTCATCTATATAACATTCCACCTCTTTGTGCATCATGTCTCTAAAGATGGTAGTCATTGCTCTCTCATATGTGGCTCCAGCATTCTTCAATCCAAAAGGCATCATTGTGTAGCAGAAGACCCCTTTTGGAGTCAAGAACGTGATGGCCTCCTCATATTCGAGCACCATCCGTATCTGATTATACCCAGAGTATCCATCCATGAAGGAGAAGATATGGCAGTGAGCCATAGAATCAATGAGAATCTCCGTGAACGGCAATGGGAAGTCATCCTTGAGACAGGCGGTATTCAAGCTGCGAAAGTCAATACAAACCCTAATTTGGCTGTCCTTCTTCTTGACTGGAACAACATTTGCTAGCCACTTTGGGTACTTGACTTCACGAATGAAGCCTGCTTGTCTTAGTTTGGTCACCTCGGCATCTATCGGCATTTCGAGGTCAGGCCTGAATCTCCTTCATTTTTGCTTGACATGTTGGCCAGTTGGATCAATGCCGAGATAGTGGACTATGACTTGAGAGTCTAAACCGGGCTTCTCATGGTAGTGCTAAGCAAAGATGTCTCGATTTTCTCACAAGAAGGGGATAAAGTTCTCGTTCTTTTCTGATGACATTTGTGTTGAGATGAAAGTGGGCTTAGGGTCGGCCTCATCCCCTAAATTTACCTCCTCGAGTTCATCTGCTGGCCTGACCGCCTTCTTCCCATTCTTCTGGGGCTTCTTGCAACTCTTTCACTTTGTCTTCGGAGGTCTTCTTGTTAACCTCAAGTGTAGAGGCTCATGATCCTGACATCTTTGCTGCCAAGAGAGCTCTAGGGTACGTCAGGATTTCTGAACCTTTCTTGAATTGGGGTACAGAAGGGTCGACCTCAAACATGGATTCCATATCTGGCTGTTCGAGTTTGACTTGAAAGTTATAAGGAAATTGAGATTCAGTGATTGTGGGGCGAGAAGTGTCCTCGTACAAATCACATAGTCGTTGTATGGGTGTCTGACGTGTTTGCCCCGCGTTGGCTGATACTTCATAGACTTATGCAATGTGGCAAGCTTCTTGAGAATAGGAGCTCTGCCCTCTTGATTCTCTCAGCCTATTCTCAAAGTCGGGCTCAGGGGGCTATTGGGGTTTCTTTGGCTTTGACTTCTTGTGCTTCTTAGCGGAAGAAGTTGGTTGTGTCTTGGCTCGAGCTGCCAGGGCGTCAGCAACTGTTAAGAATCTTGCTGCTTAAGCCAACGTCTTTTTCAACCGCCTTCATTGCGTCCTTCTTATATCGGCTCTTTCAAGTTCTCTATCAAGAACCTCAAAGTTTGGTCAATTCAAGGTTGTACTTGCAGGAGTCATATAAGAAGAAGGATGAGAAGAAGAAGAAGGAGAGGGTAGGTGAGGGGCTTTTAAGGTCGTTCCCCTCATCAGACCAATCTGGGCAGCTTTCGCATCATCACCAGAGTTGAACGTGCGTAAGGAGTCTTTTAGGTCTTTCGCTTGCTTGGACCATTGGGGAGTGCTTTTAACGTTGTCACCCTCATTGGACGTGCTCTAAGGAGAAGATGGCTCTGAGACATTCTCTTGATGGGAGGAGGAAGGAAGGATGATCGTGTCAGGGATGAACTCTAATAAAGTTGGCAGTGGGGGAAGAGGCATGAGAAATTCTTGCTTTATTAGTAGTTGAGCGGTCTTATTTCTCCGGCTAGCAGCCCTTGGTGCCCATCGCTTTTTGGTTTTAATTTGAAGTGCTTGATTCTTGTCGCTAGGCTTGTGTACAGCCCAAGCTTGGCAAACTGCTTCTCGCTTTAAGGACTTGAGTCTACTCTGCCCATGATGGACTACCCACGACTGGGAAGTCAACGGTTTGACGGGATTTTAGTCATCTTTACTCAGGTCTTGTGTCGGGACGTACTCTCATAGTGGTGGAGCAGTGACATGAGGATCACTTTCTGGAACTCCATAAGACTCTTGGCATGCCTGTATTTCTTTGTGATTATATCATGGAAACTGCAGCATTAACACAAGTCGTGGCCCCATATCTGATGATACAGGCACCAATGTTCCTTAGACCCTTGAGCAAGGTGTCAGGATGCCTAGCCGGTTTTGGTGTGATAAGGCCTTCTTGAACCATCAAAATGAAAAAGGTGCAAAGAAGATCAGGCATTTTGTCTTTGTCTTAGACTATCACTGCGTGGGACGTTTTTGCTGCCCTGAATGCCTTCTTTAGCTCTTCAAGCTTTATCTGACCCTTCTAAATTGGGGCCTTGAAAATATCTTTTTGTGTGTAGCAGTTTTTTGTGGGGTGGTTGATCCTCCGATGGTAAGCACAATAATTCACCTGAGCATCGAGTCCAACTTGATAGGGGAACTTGGCCTCTGGGAACTCAATCATGTTTTGTTCCCGTAATAATCAGAATAATACAGGGACCCATTCCTTCTCAAAGGGGCAGACTTTATTCCTATGCCTGGTTCAATAATCATCTCGATTAAGGTTCGCAGGTGGGGGTACTCAGTTATACGACTGTTGTTGTTTGCTTGTCCGAGGCATTATTGTTCTGTTTACCCCTTTGGAGAGGTCTAAAGTTTGGGTGGGATCTTTCTTTGGATTGCTTACGGTGACGACCACATTGATCACTCTTTTTTGTTGGCTGCCCCGAGTTTTAGCCCGAGAGCAACCATTGCCCCGATTATTCCCTGAGTTTGCAGACTGTTGTCGTGACCCGCCGTGGTGGCGTGACAGGATTTCTATGCAAATCGATTTAGAGATCAACTCTGACATTGAGTTCAGATTGGAGGCCTCAACATGTAGGGCAATCTCAGGTCGCATGTTCCGCACACAGGTTTGAACCGCGTCCTTTTCAGGCATGGGATTGAGATGGTGAGCGGCCAAAGTCCTCCACCTTAATATAAATTGATCCACGGGCTCATCTGGATCTTGGGTCAAGGAAAGAATATCAATGGTTTGAACCTCTCTCTCGATCTCATAAAAATGCTACTGGAACAGCTTCTACATTTCCTCCCAAGTATGCACGGAGTTTGGGGGGAGTCGAGCATACCACTGGAGTTTCGGGCACATGGGTTGACACAGCGATGGCATTGCCTTCAGTAATAGGATGCATATGCACAACGTGTGCATGACTTGGCCTTAGGAGGCTTGATCATGGAAGTTGACTCGAGGTAACATAAGGGTTGGCCCGAGGTGTGGCTCAGGTGGATGACCCACGAGCCTTATGGTGTGTACAAGAGGTGGAGACGCCAGGGTCTCCGCCTTGATGTGACGAGCCTCTAAGGGTAGAGAATTGTGGTGGTAGGGGAATGTTGAGGGTAGCCCTGCGGTGACCCACAGAAGCAACAACAATTTGCTCTCCTTTTGCAGAAAGGGACTGGGCAGCTTTCCGGCGTACCTCGGTAATACGACTTACAAGTGACCTACTGATGACAATGTGCATGCTGTGCGGGGCAGCAGATGTGCTACCAATGCAGGGTGCCTTGGTGGAGGTTCCACCAGGGCTGGGAGATTTGGAGTTAGGGACCTTTAAGTCCCTCCTCATGCCTATCTAGGTTAAGAGCTGGGAGCTAGACATCGAGTCTTCGCTCAAAAGGAAGGTTGGGAACAAAGCTCAAGGTACTTGTTTCAGAGGAATGCTCATGGATGCAGGGATGAGGAGATCCCAGATCCAGATAAACAGGTTAGAGAACCTAGAAGCCATGTGGTGTGTGAAAACAAAAAAATAGTGGAGAAACTAGCCAAATAATAACGACATGACAAAAGGGTAATAAGTCCCTAGTGGAGTCGCCAAGCTTGTTAGGTGCCTCGATCTCATCCTCTAGATCGGGATGATCGGGTGGCACACATCTTAAGTTTCAAGGGAACCGGGGACTTTGAGATCGCTCTCTCGGGAACCTTGCTCAGAAGCAAGGGTAGGTATAATAATCGATGAGAGAGGAATTTAAGGTGGGTTCGGGACTTACTCGAGCTGGCTCGCATGGATGCCCTCTTAGTTCATGAAGAAAGCCCCCCAGTCGTAGAACTAGTTAGGAATCATATCCCTTGGCCTGTATTCTCCTGTTTCTGCAATCACACACACATGGTTAATTTTACAAGACAAGTGGGCTGAAAGAGACCCCAACTTGACTTTGAGCGAATGTACATGGGCATGCACATTCAAAAGAAGAAAGGGTAAGAGGATAAGTGACAAAAGAAGGTTAGGGTAGATCCGAGTAATTTTGACTAGGTAGCAAGACTAACACGGTAGCTATATCAGTAGGGGATTGACCCGGTGTGGTAGCAAAATGGGCACGGTAACTAAACCGGCACAACAAAAATACTACTACACACCAAAACGATCATCGATCGCCCTGGTGTAATGGCTAGCTTATCGTGGCAGTAAGGTGATCACGACAACTAAGACTAGCTTAGCAGCAATATTGCTAGACAACGAGACTATCATGGAAATGTTTGTCTCAACCTCTCTTAGTAAAACGAGACAGAGAGAAGAAATAAGAGAGAGAAAGAGAGACATGCACAGTACTACCGATGTCCTGCATGTGAGAAAAAGACGAGATGAGTAATGAGGGAGAAAAGCAAAAGAGGGAGCGGAGATTGAAGGGAAAAAATTGACGAAGAAAGAGAGAGAAGTGAGCAAGGGAACAAGGGAAGTGATGTGCTTCTGCTATTCATGAAAGAAGAGTAAGAAGAGTAAGAAGAGAGAGAAAATATGGGCGACGATGTGCTTCCACTATCCATGACAGAAGAGTAAGAAGAGAGAGAAAATGTGGGCAACGATGTGCTTCCGCCGTCCATGACAAAAAAATGAGAAGAGAGGGAAAACATGAGCATGGTTTGGTGCCTCGATCTCACCCTCCAGATCTGGATGATCTGACGGCACGCGTCTCGCATTTTAAGGGAGACCCGGGACGTTTTGAGATCGTTCTCTTGGGAACCCCGTTCGAGAACAAGGGCAGGTATTACTAATCAATGAGAGAGGAATTTAAGGTGGGTTCGGGACTTACTTGGGCTGGCTCGAGTGGGCGCCCTCTTTGATCATGAAGAAAGCCCCCCAATCGTAAAACTGGTTCGGAATCGCCTCCCTTAGCTTGTATTCTCTTGTTTTCTACAATCACACATATATGGAAAATGTTATAAGGCAAGTGGGCCAATAGACCTCACCTTGCCTCTTTGGTGAACGTGCACAAGCGTGCACAGTCATAGGAAGAAGAGAAGAATAAGAGAAGGAAGATGGGGAAGAGAAGAATTTGACTAGGCTAGGAGATCAGCACAGTGACTAAGCTGGTAGGTAATTAGTCTGAGGTGGCAATAAAATGGGCTCAGTAACTCAGACCGGCTCAACAAAGTTACTACTAGATGTCAATACCGATGTCGACTAGCTAGACGTGATGGTTAGTTTCTTGTGACAATAAAGCAGGCACAATAATTCTAGCACAACAACATTACAGCTAGACGATAGGGCTACCATAAGAGGCTAATCACTACCCCTCTTAGTCAAACGAAGAGATAATAGAAGACATGGAAACCATAAAGAGAGAATAAGAAGTAAGATAATAAGAGGAGAAGAGAAAGAAAGAGAGAAAGGGAAAGAAAGGAGGAGAAGAGTGTGAGAGAAGAGAGAAGGAAGGAGAGAGGAGGGAGAAGAACACAGTTGGCGCCAAGCATCACCGGCTGTGTTGGAAGAAGAAAAGAAAGAATACATAGTTGTCGTTAGGCATCATCGGTTGTGTTAGAAGAAGAAGAGAAAGAGGACACAGTCAATGTTAGGTATCGTCGGCTATGTTAGAGACAGGGGGAAAGAAGAGAGAGAGAGGACACAGTCAGCATTAGGTATCATCGGCAATGTTAGAGAGAGGGGGCAAGAAGGACACATTTGGAGCTAGGCATCGCCGACTGTGTTGTTTTAGAAGAGAGGAGAGAGAAAGGCAAAGTCGACACTAGGCATTGTTAGTTGTGTTTTAAGAAGAGTAGAGAGAGACATAGTCGACACTAGGCCGTACCGACTATGTTTTAAGAAGAGAGAGAAGATGCAGTTGGTGCTGAGCTTCGTCCACTAGGCTAGACATAGAAGAGAGTGGGGATGCAGTTAGTGTTAAGCTTTGCTGACTGTGTATAGATAGAGGAGAGAGAGGGGACACAGTCAGCACTGAGCTCTATCGACTGTGTCTAAAAAAGGGGATAGAGGATGAGAAGAAGAGATAGACATAGAGATGAGAAGAGAGAGAGAGATAGCAATAGATGAGAAGAAGAGAGAGAAAAAGATGAGAAGAAGAGAGGGAAAGAGAGATAAAGATGAGAAGAAGAGAGAGAAAGAGAGATAGAGATGACAAGAAGAGAGAGAAAGAGAAAGAAATAGGGAAGGGGAGAGAAAGAAGGGAGGAGATAGAAAGAGGGGAGGAGAGCAAAAGAGGGGTGAAGAGAGAAAGAGAGGAGGAGAGAGAAAGGTTTCTTACTGAAGGGTACCAACTCATTTTTTCTCTCTCCTCTCTCTCTCCAAGATGCACCCATGAATTTAAGCAAAAATGAATTCTTTAGTGAATCTTTAAGAATGAACCTAAGGAGGGATTTTAAAATTTGGTTGTACATGCTTATATAAAATTTGGCCCAAACATGGGTGGCACCCAAAAACTACCTAGAATTGAAGATAATTACATTTTAATTGAATTAAAATAAATTCTAAACATGGGTGCAAAAGGACTGTTTTGCTCCTGCTTAAAAATGTGTTAAATTCTAGAACAATCCCTGCTGCTGCCCAAGAACTTGTGTGATCTTCTATGACTAATCCGAGGTTGTTCTGATGCCCATTTGATCGAAAGATGATTGTTTTCATAGTTATCGATTTGATTCCAACTTCGAGCCATGAATAATGTTTTAGAGACATGATCATGAAACTTGAATTTTAGATGAATCTTGAAACGTTGGATCGATTGTGCGCTTGTTCCTTGATGTTTTTCTTCTGTTTCTTTGCTGAATCACGCTGAGTATGACGTCACGATCACGTTGCAACAAGCACAGCTCGATTTTATGCCCGGATGAAGATTTTATCGTCTTGAGTTTTTGCCAGAATCTTGAAATCTGGTGGCCAGAATTTATAGTCGCTTCGACACTCTGTGTGTGAAAATCCAACCGTTCATCGCCGCAGAGTTCGGATAAAAGATAACCATGAACCTGACGCATATAATGTAATTGGTTTCGTGCCGATTGGGTATGCGAGCGCTATGATTTGGCTGCTCGACTGAGGCATGCTACTATTGAATTTTTTGCAATTTATTCACATAATTAACAACTTCTCTCTAGTTTTTCTCCCTGCTCGGGCATCGTCACAGGGCATACCATGTATCAAAACGCTCATCTTGATGAGACGAACATACTCACAAAATTTGAGAGCGATCTGTGATTCTAAAAAAAACCACCTTTAATGATGTTTTAGTGCAAGGTGGCCACATGGGAATAGTGTGCGGCCTACCCCTTTTGGTATTTTACCCAAAAAATTTTCCTAGAGTGCCCGATTAAGCTGAAAATTAACCCATAGATAAGATCTCTCAAAAACATCTCTTCTTCCCCTAAAATCTTCACGGACGAACCTGCGAACAATGCATCCCTACATCTGAGCATCCTAGTTACACCATTGCGTGAATCTCCTCGACGTTCACGTGGTCTTGTGGCAAGGAAGAAAAAAGCAAAAAAGCCAAAATAAATTTTTTGAATGTTGTCCTCGCTTCTCTCAAAGCGCAACATTCGGTGGGGCAAGCTATTTGAACACATTTTTTAGCACCTTGGTCCCGGATGTGAAATAAAGAGGAAGCAGCTCAGTAAAGCCTACAAAATAGTGGAAATTTTGACAGTCTCATAGTGGCCCCAGAATCGGTCAAGATCTTCATCAGCACTTCAAAAGACGACTGACCAAGTTTTATTACGATCACCCTCGTGTGGACTGTCTGTGATTCTGAAGTGAGTATTTTGTACAGACCTCGTTAGTCAGAATGAGGCCCATCTAGCAATTGAGTGCCATGTCAAAGGCATTGTTCCCATTTTTCCCAGGTTTCTTTGTCTTAGATAGACAACAAAAGAGCCTTTGATCGACGCTCATCTGCGTAATGCACCAGTTGTTCCTTGGCAAGTAGGGTACCTCAGTTTATCGAGATTACCAACTTTGGGTACATCCACCCCTACCCACTGTTGTGTAGTCCATTACATAGCAGATCCAAAGTCATGGCTGACTTAGCATTCTTGGGGCGTCTCCGGCCTCTTGAAATACATTTGCAACCTCCTGGGAATGATGCTCTTCTTCATGAGACTTATCGTGCCATCTTGGCGAGTATTCTATCTTTCGAGTCCTTTTTTCAACAAGACTCAGGCTGTCAGAATCTTTTCCTTAGAGCTCGTATTTTTGGACCTTGATTTTGTAACATTAGGGATTTTTTCCTTTTTTTTATTTATTTTTAGTGAGGGCTGAAGCAGCCGTTTGAGGCGAGTGCTACATCAACCTGTTTATTGGTCCAAGCATCCTTTGTGGATTTTCACTTGAATGTAGAGACAGTTTTCACAAACTTCCCTTATTTGGGGCTCTTTTACCCATGACCTTACACCCATGTTCACCCTTATTCTTCCTTTTTTACTCACGATGCCCTTTTCAAGTTTTCATCGTGCCCGGTTTTATTCACAAAACTCTTTTACTCATGGTTTCGTAGCTTTGCCCGTCCGTCATTCTTACTCATGGCGTTCCCTTATTAAGGTATACACCATGCCTGTTATTTCATTTTTTTTTTTGTGAAGAGGTCATGCCTTCAGGACTTGTGCGAAGCCTTTTAACGTCATGCGGCCAAGAAGTGCAGTACAGTTTAAGGTCAGACAGCTGGACCATAATGGAGATGGATGGCAGTTGGTAGAGGTCATGGAGTGAGTATGATAGTGGTTTTAGCTCACTTTTGAGGAGATGGCAAGAATCTATCTATGAAAGATGGACGAGGTATGAAAGGTGGGTGAAAAATTGTGACCCACTAGCTTGCGAAGAGTATAGGTGGCACGATGGTTCATCGTTTTGTGAGCACGGGTGAGAATCACTAGGGAATGTTGAATGATGATGAAGTGAATTGACTCACTGGGGAGGTAGTGCACACGCATGTGCGCGTACGCGGGGGTGAGTTTGTGGTCATACCTCTAGGACCTGTGCAAGTTAGTATATCATTATACGGCCAATATGTGCACAATGGTTTCGAGTCATATAGCTTAGACCGTGGTTATGCAGTTTATAAGTCATGCAACTAAGACCATGCGGTTTAAGGTCATGCAACTAGACCTTCGTTACAGTTTACGGTCATATAGTTTGGACCGTGGTGCTGAGCCTTTTAACGTCATGTGGCTAGGACGTGTACTATAGTTTTAGGGTCATACAGTTAGACCATAGCTATGTAGTTTTAAGGTCATGCAGCTATGACCATGCAATTTAAGGTCGTGCAACTAGACAGCTGCTACAGTTTAAGGTCATATAGTCTGGACCATGGTGTTGCGCCTTTTAACGTCATGCTGCTAGGACGTGTACTATAGTTTTAAGGTCATACAACTATGCCATAGCAATGCAATTTTAAGGTCATGCAGGTAAGACCATGCAATTTAAGGTTGTGCAACTAGACCATTGTGTGGGTCGCCATGTAAGTGGAGCCCCATGGGGAATAGGTCTGTGGATGGCAATCTGACTCCCTGAGGATAAAATGGTTAAGGCCATTCATAAGCAGAGGGCACAGATGGAGATGGTGGCCTAACAAGGGATGGTAAATGGAATAGAACTTCATTGGGGATTAGGAGACAAATGTGGATCTTTTATATTCTTGAGGATAGAATAAATAAGCATGAGGCACCACTGGGGGTTGCAGCAGCAAAAGTGACCCTAACCCCACTGGGGATAATAGGCTATAGTACGAGTATGGCTCTCCTACTGGGGATGAGAAGTCATGACCTGATTTTGATCGACCTAGGTTCAATAGGTCAGAGTAAATGTGCAACCTCATTGGGGATAGCGATAGGACACACGGCTTCGGTTTAGGCTGCTTAAAATACAGCCGGAGCCAGGTGCAACAGCAATTATTTATTGTGAGTGCTCAGCCGGTGGTGCGTCTTCAAAAATGCAACTGGCGCTGAAAGCAACTAACACTGCTTCTTTACGACTCAGTCGATTCTGAACCCAGCCAACATTGAGGATGGCATGTGCTATCATGTGAACACAGTCGGTGCTAAGTTGTCAAGCACACAATTGGTGCTAGGGTTGTTGAAACACAGGTGGCACGGAGTGTCTGGACATACAGCTGACACTGGGCTCACTGGGAAAGCAGCCGATGTTAGGGCTTCAAGCACACAGTCGGCGTTGAAGTCACAATCAAAACTGGCAGAGTTGAAGTCTTAGAACACACAGCCGGCTCTGGGCATGGGTTTGTGTTTGAGCTTCGGCCCGAGCTCGACCCAGTCCTGGGCCATTGTTGATTAATCTCCTAGACGTGGCTGGGATTCCCAATTGGCGAGGGGCATTTTGCCTAGAGCATTTGCTATATAAGGGGGTAAAACCCCATTTTCACCAAGGTAAAAACTTAAACAAATTTTTTTTAAAGTGAGTAGAGTTTGTGATGGAAGCTCCAGCAAGCAACCAAGGATTCCAACAAAGTTTTTATAGGGAAGGTTTTGGCAAGAAAAAGTCTGTCAGGGATTGGTGAAGTTTGCAGGAGTAGAGTGACCAAAAGGAGTAAATGGGGAGCTTTTTATCCAAGGAATCAGTGGAAAAAGGGGAGCTCAACGACTAATCAGTGAACTATGACTGTGATTTAGGGAAGAGAAAAGAGATACCCGGGGGTGTTTTGACAGTTTTCAGCAATTCTTAGTGAGTGCAAGGGGCTTATCCCAGGAAACGGTGCATCGTGGTTGTGGCTTTACGAGTTGGAGAGGTGGGAAGTGCAGCAGTGGCCATTTTCGCGTGTTTTGGGAGTTTTTCCTGGGGCTTAGGTGGTTTCTCGATATCTTTGGTGGCCTTCTAGCGGTTTCTTGACACGGATTTGGTGACTTTCCAACCGTGTAGGAGGGAATGAAGCGGTCTGAAAGTGGACCGTCACAGGGAAGGCGAATGGTTGTGCTTGGACATAGTGCAACTATTAGGGAGGAAAAGGGATTTAGGCCTTGAAAACGAGGAGTCTCAAGAGGTGAACAGTCACAGCACAGCCGCCGTGGACTTAAGATATACAACCGACATTGCTTTTGTTAAGAGCACAGCAGGCGCTGACCCTCAAAAGGCAATCGACGCTGGGGGGTTATAAGCACAGCTGACACTTAGCCTTCAAAAGACACAACCGGTGCTGGGAGTTAACCACACAGCCGACACTAGCCTTTGGAAGACACAACCGTTGCTTGTTTCAAATGGCACTTATTCGTGCATGGTCAACATGATGATGTGCACGGTGTTGCTCGCATGCGGTAATGGGTTGCATGTGGGTGTTGTTGCACATGGGGATGAGCCATGTGAGGTGATGTTCACTCACAGCGCCAACTTGGGTAGGTAAAGGGTGGTGACTAGTGGTAAGGCCTGTCGTGTGATGCCTGTTCGAAGCCAAGTCATCTAACACAACAGTGAAGTCCATGTTGCTCTGTGGAAGGGCATCCACTATGAACAGGGTATGCTCTCCATCATAGGTCAGTTCCTTGCAAGAGAAGTCTACTTTGTATGTTTGGGTACTCGTTAGATGAATTGCAGCTGACTCAAAAATGGTTGGGTCCTTCTTTTGTCCTGTAACCGTCCTCCTATGGTGGCACTCATCAGATGAATTGAAGCTGACTCTCTAAGTTGTTTTGCTTCTTCTTCATGATGAGGGTTCTTCTTTGGTGGGTTTGCTTCTTCTAGGACGGAAAATCTTTCATGGGTTTGCTCCTTCTGGGAGGGAAATTCTTCGTGGCTTTTCTCATTCTGAGAGAGCAATTCTTTGGTGGGTTTGCTTCTTCTTCATGAGGAGAGGAATTCTTTTAGCCTGTAACTGTCCTCTTATCCTCAGATGCAAGAGCGAAACTACAGATTTTGGTTTGTAAATGTCCTCTTATCCTCATATGCAAGAGACTTGTAACCACCCTAATAACGGGCTTTTTGGATTGTAAATTATAACTCGTTTTTACACCAATAAAGGGTTAGACCTTGTTGGGATTGTCTTGCCTGCTTTGCATTGAGTCTCTTCCCTTTGAATATGCATCACAGATAGTACTTCTTTAGGTATCACCCGTTGATAGGGGCATCACCTCCTCTCCATCAGGATGTGCTAGTATGTAGGCTCCATTTGGTGAGACCTTTTTTACTATAAAGAGATCCTCCCATTTGGGTTCAAATTTCCCTTTACACCGGCCATCCGTAACAATCGGCCTCTTGACGGCTAAAACTAGATCGCCATGGGCGAATGATCGGGCCTTGACAGGCTTCTCAAAAGCCCTCTTCATTCTCGCTTGGTTAAGTTTAAGGTTCTGTTGAGCCTGTAGCCTCTTTTCATAGAGGGCATCCAATTCTTAATACCGGAGCTTGACTCTCTCATCTTCAATTAATCCTTGATGAATAATGACTCACAGTGATGGGATTTGAATTTCAAGCGGTAAAACTAGTTCACCTCTGTAGACCAGAGAATAAGGAGTGGAATCGGTAGCATTTCGCGTAGTAGTCAGATAAGCCCATAGTGCTTTAGGAAGCTTCTAATGCCAGTTATTTTTCGTCTTTGATACTAATTTTCGTAAAATGTTGCATAGAGTCTTTTTCAAATCCTCACCTAATCCATTCGCCCAAGGGTGGTACATAATCTAATACTTTGATTCGAAACCCAAATCTTCAAGCTTGATATGACCTTTTTGGATCAAAGCGTCGATGACATCTTTAAGTGTGTAGCATTCTTCTGTGGAGTGATTTATCATTTGATGATAAGAACAGTATCTTGTGTGCGTGTTAAGACCAGCTTGATTAGGGAACTTGATCTCTAGTAGCTCGATCATGTTCTGTTTCAGTAGTAGTCAGAGCAGTGCAGGAACCCATTATTTTTCAAAAGGATAAACCTTGTTCTAATGTCTAGTGAAATAGTCATCTCGATTAAGGTTTGTAGGTGGGGTTACCCGGTTTTACAACGACTACTATTCACCTATCTGAGGTGCTGTATTTATTGTGCTTACCCCTTTGGAGAGGTCCAAAGTCTAAGAGGCAGCTTTCTTTGGATCACTGATAGTAACGATTGCACTGATCACCCCCTTTTTGTTAGTTGCCTTGAGCATTGAACCGAGAACTACCACTGCCCCGGTTGTTTCCCGAGCTTGAGGACTGTTGTCGTGATGTACCATGGTGGTGTGACAGACTCTCTATGCAAACTGACTTAAAGATCAGCTCTGACCTGAAGGTAGGGTTGGAGGCCTCGACATGCAAAGCGATTTCAGGTTGCAGGTTTCGCACACAGGTCCAAATTGCTTCCTTCTCACGCTTGGGATTGGGATGACGAGGAGCCAAATCTCTCCACCTTGCAAGGAATTGATCTACAGGTTCATCTGGATCTTGGGTCAAAGTGAGAAGCTCGATGGTTTGAACTTATCTCTCAACCTCATATAAGCATTGGTGGAACAGTTTCTCAGATTCCTCCCAAGTATGTACTAAGTTTGGGGGAAGCCAAGCATACCACTGAAAAGCTGGGCCATCAAGGGTTTCAATGAACTGACGGAGTAGGACTCTCCTGTCAGCTGTTGTCTCTCGACATGCTGCTTGGAAGTGGGCGATATGTTGGTGCGGGGATGTGGTTCCATTGAACAGGGGAAACTTTCCTTTCTTGTAATCTGAGGGAAACGACACCTGATCAATGTATGAAGGGTATGACTTTTGACAAAGCATTGCACCATGTATTCACGGGATTTTTCTGTTCCTTAGGCTGTGAGTCACCATAACATCGATGTCTGCCTGTTAGATGGGGTGAGGGATAGAATTGTCCTGTGAGGTAAAAGGAGGAGGCTGCCTTTGAGGTGTATCATCTGAATGATGGGAGTTGACCTCATGGTTAGCCGAATGTCGTGCGGCATCTATGTGATCAATCTTCTCCATCATTGCGCGCACCATGTCTTCGAACCTAGTCATGCACTCTTCCTGCGAGTCAGGTTCGTTTACAACCATTACACTGACTGTTTCTCTAGGGAGGTCAGTCTTCGGTGCATTTGACGGCTTCCGAGCTTGAAGGGTCGCACATGGCCTATCGGTCAGCATGCCCAGACTGGACTCGACTCTTGTATGCTGAGCGTGTGAGGATCGATTATTGACGGTCTTCGGACAGTGGTTGCTGGGTGGTCGTTTTATTTTCTACGACGCTGATCACGGTGCGTTATTCTCGCACCTCTTCTTCAGTCTTCATGATTTGGAGAGGGTAGAATGGTTTTGAGGGAGGAGACCCTTGGAGCTAAGTGCCCCGGCTTTTCTGGTCGGCTCCTTAGTCAGGATCTGCAGTCCTCTGTCTTGCTTGAGCTTTAGATTATGAAAAATCTCTCTCCAGAACTGAGACTGGGGTCGAGGTTGACCCGTCCTCTTAGAGCATGAGAGGGTGGTGTCCATGAGATGAGGTAGCGGATGTGGACCTTTGTCGGGGCCTGCTTGGGATGCTGCCTTGAAAGTTGAAGAATTTCATCAATCATTAGGCCTTTGCCCCTAGCTCCTTTGTGGGCTCCAGAGCCATAGCAGACCAGATGAGGCTGGCTGACGTTGGTACTCTTAGGGAAAACCTTCGAGTACCATGTCTTGAAATGTCCGCCTGGAGGAGTGTAGACACCCCATTTTAAAACTTGTAAATTCTACGATTTTTGAACCCTTAGGACCACATTATCCTAGTAAACACAAAATCAATAGTTCACATAGCCTACCCTATGACCCGGAACTAGTCTGCCTGCCCGAAACCCTATTTTGACAAAAAAAATTGTAAACGCCTTGTTTTACCAAAAAAAAAAATTTAATATAGTAAGTGAATATGTTTTGATCCAAATTTTCTCTGAGAGCTTCATAAGAGGCTAAGGAAAATACCCAAAGTGAAAAAGGAAATTTGGACAAGTTTTGAGTTGGGCGACACTAGTAAATATCCTGTTTTACCAAAAAAATCATTAAAATTCCATTTTTACCCAAATTTTTTATGAGAGCATCACAAAATGATGGGGAATGCACTCAAAGTGAAAAATATGGATTTTGACCAAGTTTGACTTCCGTATCACCCAGCCTAGGCTGAGCGACACGAGCCCCGAATTGATATTTTTCAGTTTTTTGGGTGACACTGGGTGTGTCGCCCGGGTGACACCAACTGTATCGCCTAGATCTGAGACCTCTAAAACACATTTTTTATTGAGTTTGTTGGTTGGTTAAGGGAAGATATTCCCCTCAACAAATTTTCCCCCCCTTTTAGCATCTTTTCGAGACCATTTAGAGGGGGATGGAGAGAGAAACAGGGAGACTTCAGAAAAGGAAACTCTAGAGAGAGAAAAACCCTAGCAAACAAAAAGATACATAAGAGATAGACATGGAAAACCTGAGGGAGTTACAAGAGAGAGAACCTTGGAAATTGTGTTAGAAAGCCTTATCCCCCTGAGAGAAGGCCTAGATCTACCCTTAGGACACAGACCAGATCTACCCTTAGGACACAAAAACCTAAATAAAAGCCTTCATTCTGAAGAGATTTGTTGATAAACATTCGACTTAGAGAGGCAAAGGAGGATTGGTTTTGACACGGGCGAGCCCTAGAAGGCTTGGGAGTCCCGGGCCATTCTGCTTGGTTCGGTACCATTTCTTTCCTTTTCTTATTATTTCATTATTTTAATTTTATTTCAGTATATATTTTTTAATTTTATTTAAGATCGCATTTTGGACACTCTGCCACAGATCTGAGAACAGATCTGCTCGTTTCTGAGATGATTTGACCTCAGATCTGAATTTGATTTGTCCCACTTTCTTAACCGCTATTTTAATAGATTTTCATCTAGTTTAAGGTGTTAAAATCGAGATATCTTCATCAGAAGATCTGTGTGATTTTCATCAGAAATAGTTTGGCGCCCACCGTGGGGTAAATCAAGCGTGATTCGAGCATCAAAATTTCGAAAATCTCATAATATTTTGAAACTTTGCAAACATGTTCTAAGTACCATTTTGTGACTTTTCCTAAAGTTTCCACTCAAAATAAAATATTTTAAAATGCAAAAAAATATTTTTCTATTAGATCTGCAGTCCCCTCCTATCGCTTTATTTTAATTTATTTTCATCAAAAAATATTTTATTTGTTATTTCTCCAAGTTCACGGTAAGTTCATTTTATCAATATCTAAAATGGAAAATATAAAAAAAATAAAACAAAAATATTTTTTTGGGTGACACACCTGGTGTCGCTCAGCTTACAAGGGCAACACTACTCGTGTCGCCCTGGCGACATGCCCTATGTCACCTAAACCAAGACATTTTTTATTTTTACAAAAATTTTTAAATCTGTTATAGGAAATCTCTGGAGTCTTCACAAAATTTCAGAGAAAAATAAAAATTTTAAAAATACCAAAAGAATTTTTTACTTGATAAGTCTGTCATATCCGAACTTCCCTGTTTTCCAGTTATTTTAATTTATTTCATCGAAAAAGCTATTTTTCTTGTTTCTGCGAGTTTACAGTAGCTTATTTGCATCAAAATCCGTCATGAGAAAATATAATATATATATATACATATTTGTGTTTTTTTTTTTTTTGGCCGACACACTTAGTGTCGCCTCGCTATCTGTGTTGCCCAGGCAACCCGCCCTGCGTCACCCAAACTAAAATGTCTCATATTATTCAAAAACTTTGCAAGTCCCTTCCAGAGACTCTTAGCAGCATGCTCACAAAATTTTAGCTTAAAATAAAAGTTTTAAAAATACCAAAAAAATATTTTGCTGAGGTAGGTCTGATCTATTCTTGACTTTCTGATTTCATTCTAGTTAGTTAATGTTTCTCCTTAGTCCAAACCTAGACCCCCTCTTGGTCCGAGCCGAAGGATCGTTCCTAGCTCATCTTTGATCCAGTCTAGGTCCACATCTGGTCTAATCATTAAAACTCCCTAGGTCGAAGTCTAGGCATGTACCTAGCCTAGCCCAGGTCGGAACCAGGTTCACACCCCGGTCCGAACCTAGGCCCCCTCATGGTCCGATTCGAAGGCTCATTCTTAGTTCAATCTTGATCCAGTTTGGGTCCACATCTAGTTTGAGTTTAAAAACCCTCTAGGTTCAAGCCTAGGCTTGCACCAAGCTCAGTCCAGGTCCAAACCAGGCTCACACGCGAGTCCAAACCTAGACCCACCCTTGGTTAGAGCCGACATTCCTGCACCTTCTAGTCTAGATCTTAGTCTAGGTTCTAGCATAGGTTTAAGCATAGAGTTGGCTCTAGAGCTAGACTAGGCTTACCTTAGTTCAGGATTTAGCAAGTCTAGGTTCCAATCTAGTCTTAGCCTAGGTCTTAGTCAATGTTTTGCCCCTATAGTCAAGACTAAGTCTGCCATAGGTCGTCTAGTCTAGATCTTACCTAAGTCTAGATTCTAGAACCCCGCCAAAAGCAATCACCATGTCAGTCACTAATGGTGACTATGATGATCACTCCACGGCCAACTCTAAGCCCAACCTGCCTAAATCTGGGGACCACTATGCTGCAATCCCTTGGAATCATCAACAGATCTCAGGCCAGTCCAATATCCAACTCCCAGATCTTCTGCTAGAGACAAAGTTCTAAGCATCCACTCCTAATCCTGAAATTGATGTGATCCGCAAGGTTGGTTCGGCCCGAAAGACTCTGAATAGTAAAGGGGTCCGACCTGTAATCGTCCTACCAGGAACTTTAGGCAACCAAAGTGGAAGTTGAGTGAGGGAAGAAATCCATGTAGCATCCAACATCAATTCATGTAACTTGAACCCAGATAACCCCGAGGTCCAACGATCTCAAGACCAAGACGCACCTAGTTCTAGGGGATCCAACCCTACCTCGAGTCGTCGTAGTACAACTCATGATGTCTTGAATACTGTATGAGGTAGAGGTGTGGCCCCAAACCGACCCCTAGGCGAGATAGGTGTCCAAGTTGCTCTCAAAAGTCTAGTTGACTTAAGATACACTGTTCATGCCCCAACTTATGGGTCAATGCCAAACCAACTTAGTGATATAAGTCAACTCTTAACACAACTGAGTCAGTCGATTCTTCAATCGGTCCCTCTAGTTCATCCGGTCCAACAAACCATGCAATTTTTGCAACTGGTGGCGAAACCCATGGGTCAGTACGCCCCTCAAGGGTAAGTGTATCAAACCACCCCGGTGACTACGACTCATCAATCTCTGGCCCATGTAGGCCAACATATACTCCAAATCTCGGCTCATCAGTCCACGCTTGGGAACCAGCAACCAGGGGGACTACTGTCTTGCCGAACACCCAACAAGAAGGCACTTTTAAAGCAATGCAGGATATGCTCGTAGGAATGGGAATGCATGAAATTCTACCCCCAAAGGCCTATGTTCAAGAGACCCTTGGAGGCATGGAGAACCTTCCCTTGGGATTTGTTATCCTAGTCTTTAGAAACAAGTTTAACAGGAAGAGTGATCCAAATGCTCACGTCAACGCGTATCTTCTCTTCATGAGAGCTTTGCTAGAAATGCCTAACCAACTGAACGTCATATTTTCGCAAACATTGACCGGCGACGCCTTGAACTAGCATTGGAGAACAATGTCCGCTCAACCACACATCATTCCAAACAAAATTTTCTACCTATTCGTCTCTCACTACTGTGGGTCGACACCAAGATCTCTCTCCCTAGGCGAGCTCAGTGCAACAAAGAAAAATCCAGGATAATCGTTCGAGGATTTCATCTGTCAGTTATGCGAGGCAGCAATTCGAGTCGTAGAATGCCCACTGATAGACCCAGTCAAAATCTCCATGGCCTTAGAGAACGCTGCTCTTGAATACAGCCAAGGCCTTATCCCCCACTGTTTCAACTCCATGATCGAGTGGGTGGCACGACATGGAAGGGCGAGAGGGACACCCCTCATCACCAGGCTCTACAATAAACCAATAACGACTCCCCAAAATAAGAGCAAAAAGAATAACAAGGAGAAGGCTTCCGTTCAGGTTAACGAGATTGTAGTTAACGGACCTGCTCAAGGTTCAACCACTCATCACAACAATCAGAACCAAAACCGAAGTGGTCTGCTTAGAGCCAACACTCAAAATAATAACCAAAGGCGAGGGGATGATTCACTCCTCTCAAAGACCCGTTAGAAAAAGTGATGGAATTACTCCTAGTAAGAAACATGGTTTATCTACCGCCACCATCCGAATCACCACTTCAAGTCACGAACAAGAGCAGGTAGTGTAAATGGCATCAAAACCATGCACATGATGCTCAAAACTGCATATACCTGAAATGGGTAATTCATGGGTTAATCAATAGAGGGGACATCACTGTCGTGCCTAGAAATCAACCCGTTGAAGAGCCTAATCAAAAGATGGTTATCTCCACAAACCATCTCCCTAAAAATATGGTCACAACGATCGAAAAGCAAGGAGCTCAAGACAGCTCAAAAGAAAATGTTGTCATTCACATGGTTGAGAGTGGAGACGAAGAAGAAGATCCCAGTCAATTCATATTGATTTGTGATCATCATTTTCATAAATTTGATGAAGATCTATTAGATCTTCTAAAGGGAAGCCCTTCATCTCCGAACCTCAACAACCTGCCCAAATGGGATCAATTTGGCAAAGATGATATGCTAAATCGATATGATTAGAACCAATGACAAGACGTCATGTTCCAAACAAGGGGCCAACAACCCGTAATCTCTCATTACTCTTGCTAGGGCTGACCTTATTAAGCTTCAAGCTGGCGAGGTTGATTTCGTAACCCGAAGAGGCTGAGTGTTCAAACCTGTCCAATTAATGGCCGACACTCTCGATGAAAGGATGGGAAAATCCTCAAGAGCAAGACAACCAACAGGGGTTGTAAATCACGAGCCGAACAAGGAAATTCAAGAATCTACAACCACCTACAATCTACCGACTCATTCGAGAAGATCTAGGCTCAAATCTCCATCTTGGAGCTACTCACCAACACACAGGGCCTAGGTCGAAGGGGTCCTTGCCAAGACAAACATCCCGAGCAGCACACAGTCGGATGAGTTGTGCGGTCTGATCGACCAACCAATGGCACAAACACCAATCGTGTTCACAGACGATGACATCCAGGCCAGCTTTAACCACTTTCATGTCCAACCTCTGGACATCCCTGTTTTCATGCAAGGATATGAAATACGGAGAGTGCTTATCGAAAATGGGGCATCCCTAAGCATATGCGCTATGAAAATGGTGAAGCAGATAGGCAAAAGCCTGGATGACTTCGAGCCATGTCAACTAACTATCGCCTCGTACAATGGGACCAAGAGACAAGCTGAAGGCTCTCACACTTAAGATCGGCTCGGTCGTCCAACTGATAAAGTTCTATGTCTTAGAAATAAAACCTTCATTCAACATGCTTCTAGGAAGACCGTGGCTGCAGGAAACCTTGTGGTCGCCTCTACGCTCCATCAATGCCTCAAATTTCCAACAAAAAATGGCGCTGCGAAGGTATGCGCTGAACCCCCTTCTTTTTTCAATCCTAGCATACATAATGGAACGCTAGTCGTTGGGGTTGAGCTTGGAGAAATACCATTCACTTCCTTCGAGAAAACCGATTATGCCACCTTACGCCTAGAGGCCGGTGACCATATTCCTTAAATTTTGTAAACATCTGCATTGATGGAGGTCATTATCCAATGTCAAAGTCAATACTATTTCGGGTCCCTCGAAGCTTGGCACATGCTCCTCTCCCAAGGCTTCCAACCAGACCAAGGCTTGGGGAGTCAAGGGTAAGGCGTAACGGAGGCCATTTCTGAATCACCCCAAGCCAAAACTAACCTTCAAGCTATCCAGGCTTTGTATCCAAAGGCATTCAAAGCCTCGATCCTCTCGATGCACGTCCTTCAAAACGGCCAAAGGTGATCCTTGATTCCCCAACAAGGAATAACTTTTCTTCCACATCTCAGCACACGCAAGAACTGGGAAATGAAGACCTTTTCGCTGACCTGGATTTGAAGGTATGCACAATTAACTCTGACAAAGCCAAGTGTGCTCATCTGCCTAGTCAAACTCAGGAATAGAATTGGTCTATCACTCCTCTATCTCGAGAATCGCTGGAAGCATATCAGCGGCATCTCCAAGTCTTGGTGCAAAAAAATTGATAGGCGCAAGGTGGCCATCTAACCACCTTGCGCTTCCTGTCCCCAACATTTCTCTTGCGAGTCTCAAAAGGGACACCTCTTGCGACATTTCAAAAACCGTGGAAAATTCAAAACATGATAAAGCTTATAATAATGAAAAAGAATTTTCAAAAATGGTGCTCACTCAAGACAGCCCAATAATGGTGCATAATACCCAAGACGATGAATTGGACGACCAAGATGAAGATCATGAGAGTCAAGAGTCTGAAGAAATCTCTCAACCTGAGGAACGTACTTTCCATGTAGAGCAATTCAAGAACAGGTTCGATGGTGACCCAACGGAAATCATCGAAGAGACGAATGACGTAAACTTAGGAACTAAGAAGGACCCAAGGTTAACCAAGATTGGAACCTCCTTATCTTCTGACGCGTGGGAAAATGTGTTTTCGTTTCTCAAGGAATATCGTGATGTCTTCACCTAGTCATATGAGGATATGCCAAGGCTAGATCCCACATTATTGCAACATCACCTAATATTCAACAAAGGGACAAAGCCTGTAAAGCAGAAACGCCGACTTCAAAAGACCCACCTTAAGCTTAAAATCAAAAAAGAAATCGAGAAACTGGTCACGGAGAGGTTCGTTACTCTTATTGAATATTCAAAATGGTTGGCCAACATAGTGGTCGTACCTAAGAAAGATGGGAGGATCCGAGTGTGTGTCGATTACAGAGACCTCAATAAGGCATGTCTTAAAGACAATTTTCTGTTACCAAAAATAGATGCCTTGGTTGACAGCACTGTGGGTCCTGAGATGTTGTCATTCATGGATGGCTTCTTGAGATACAAGCAAATCCTCATGATAGAAGAAAACCAAACCAAGACATCATTCATAACGCAATGGGGAACCTATTGTTACAAAGTCATGGCCTTCGGTCTCAAAAACGCAGGAGCAATTTATTAACGAGCAATGATTTGCATCTTCTACGATCTAATGCATACCATTATAGAAGACTATGTCGACGAAATTCTGGTCCAGTCAAAGAGCAAGTCTGATCATCTTACCAACCTGAGAACCATTTTCAAAAGACGTCGAAAACATCAACTCAAACGTAATCCACAAATATGTGCCTTTGGAGTTGAATCCAAAAAATTACTAGGCTTTATAGCAAGCCACAGACGCATTGAGGTGGACCCATCCAAAATATGAGCCATCATTGAAATGCCTCCTCCCTAGAACATCAAAGAAATCCGTGGACTTCAAGGTCGCATATAAGTCATAAGGCGTTTCATTTCACAACTGATGGATAAGTACGCACCATTCAATAGACTCCTTAAGAAGGACACCCCATTTAAATAGGTCAATGATTGCTAAGAAGTATTCAATCAAATCAAGGAGGACCTCACCAAACCTCCCATCCTTTGTCCTTCTAGTCTAGATAAACCCCTGTTCTTATACATGTCAGTGAAAGACAAGACCATGGGGGCAATATTAAGACAATGTAACGACCATGGAAAAGAACAAACGATATACTATATCAACAAAACCATGGTCGGCTATGAGACAAGATACACGGATGTGGAGAAACAATGCTTAACACTTGTGTGGGCCATGCAGAAATGAAGACATTATGTCTTATCTCATTCAATCAAGCTCATGTAAAAAATTAACCCACTCAAGTACCTATTGGAGAGGCCCGTCCTCAACGAACGTTTGGTGAAGTGGAGAATGGTAAGGAGAGAGTTCAAGATCGAGTATGTCACTCAAAAATCGGTCAAGGGATAAGTCATTGTTGACCACTTAGTTGAACACTCACTGCTAGACAATATTCCCGTTAACACGGATCTCCCTGATGAGAACCTCTTCACAATTGAGGACTCGATTTGGGAGCTATACTTCGACACTGCAAAGAATGAGTACAGGTCAGGTATAGGAGTCATACTATGCTCACTCGAGAAGATTTTAATGCCTACAACTATCAGATTAAATTTCCCATGTACCAATAGCATTGCTGAATACGAAGCCTTGATAGCCAGGCTTGAGAATGACATGAGAATGAAAATCTAGCAAATACGAGTGATTGGCAACTCCTTACTCTTCATAAACCAAGTTCATAGGAATTGGAGGGTGAAAGAAGAAAAGCTCAAACCCTATCAAGAACGGGTGGAAAAGATGATTCCATATTTTAAGAAAATCACCTTTTAACATGTAACTAGGGAAAATAATCGGTTCGCCGACACCCTTGCAACCCTTGCTGTGACGGTTGAAATTCCTCAAGAAATCACCACATTGACGTTCTACATTAGGAACAAACATGACCCTTCCCCACTAAGGATTAAAGAAGAAATAGAGTAAGAAAATGAGAATGATGGGGAATTTTCTCTCGTGGCTTCTGATGCGCTAGCTAAGGCAAAGCCATGGTTCCATGATGTTGTCTCTGTTGAAAGATGGGTTGTACGCTGAAAAAGCCACCAAAAAAGATAAAGAAGCCCTTCGAAGATTTTCTAGGGGATTCTTAGTAAGAGGTGATCTCTTATTCAAAAAGTCCATCGATGGGATCATTCTACGGTTCCTCGGTCAAGTACTGATGGAGTTGCACAATGAAGGAAGTCATTCTGGGGCAGCTGCCTTAGCTAAAAAAATTAGGCGCCAAGGTTATTACTGGACCACCATTACCGAAGACTACTGGAAGTTTGTTAGAGGTGTCCCAAATGTCAACTTTATGGAGACCTCATCCATGTACTGTCCGTATCACTCAACTCAACACTGCCCGTATGGCCCTTCACCATGTGGGATATCATCGGAATGATATCTCCAAAAGCCTCAAACGACCACCGTTTTATATTAATGGCTATAAAATACTTCACAAAATGGATAGAGGCAGCATCATTTGTTAAAATTGAAGGCCAACATGTTGCCCTTTTCATAAAGAACAATATCGTATTCAGATTCGGAGTTCCTGAGTTAATCATCACTGACAACGGATCCAATCTCAATGAAATGGTAACTAAGGTGTACCAAAAGTTTGGGATAATATGAAAATTCTCCACACCTTACTACCCTCAAGGAAACAGACAAGCAGAAGCTATAAATAAACGACTTCTCAAAATCATAGACAACTACTAGAAAGGAAAGATTGGCACAAAAAGTTAAATGATGCCGTATGGGCCTACCGGATAATTGAGAAGACTCTTACTTGCATGACCCCATACTCATTGATGTATGGTATGGAAGCAGTGCAACCTATCGAGGCTGAGATACCATCTCTCCGAATCGTTATTCATTAAAATTAAGATGAGAAACAAAAGGTCGAAGCACGAATCGCTGCCCTCATTAATTTGGATGAAAAATGACTACGAGCGACACAACATATCGTTGCTTACCAAAGTAA